>JAKUCV010001719.1:0-30231 GCA_028386065.3 Turnera subulata | reverse complement strand
GGTTATCAACCTGTTCCTGGTGCCAGATCAAAAAGAACCCAGGGATAGACATCCCAAAAATAACAAACCGGGATAGACATCCCAAGCATAGACATGCTTATCACACGAACCCAGATCATGGCCACCACAAAACAGTCTCTAACCATCCGGTCGTACCTCTACTTACCACGTGACAATTATATTACCGTCATCAAAAACCAAGTCACAGGGATCAACATCCCCAACCAAAATACCGGGATAGACATCCCATCCAAAATACCAAGGATCGACATCCTTGTCACAATTCATTAATTATACCATTACTCTTAATCCGAAAAAAACACAGAAAATCAACACGGGATAAACATCCCAAAAATACCCAACAAGACTCTGGGATTAACATCCCGAACCAAAACACAACAAAAGCACATTCGACAATGCACAATCATCAAAACATGATAACCGAGTAATATAGGCACATATTGAAGGAAATCCATCCTCACCTTGGCCGATTACTCAACTCCGGAAACTATGACCGGTCCGACGCCGGCTCCTCGGGAAACTGCCCGATATCCAAAAACCTATACAACAAAACCACATATATTCACATAAATGCACATAAGAGTATGTCATGATGCCAATACTATGAAATATCCCATCCCGGTTACATATCCTTTATTACTTCCATTTACCGAAAATATTTAACCATACGTATATCCGAATAAAATTTCGGTACTATACTTTAATCAAAAACTCTTTCAAAATAATTCCATAAAATAACTACAATTATCCAAAATAATAATTACTATAATTTTTCTAAAAATTATAACATATGTATATATTTTCCATAATATTTCCCTTAAAATTATTATACTTTCCAAAATATAATTTTCAAGTACTATTATCTTTAGAAAACTCCATTTCCAGAAAGTATAATCATATGAACTTATTTTCTGAAAATAAATATGAATTTATAAATACACATATATATTTCTAAATATTTTTCCAAACAATTATCAATCAACATAATTATATATATTTTTTAGAAATATATCTATATATATTTTCCAAGATTAATAACATATACATACTGTATTCCAGAGAAATAATAATATGTAATTATAATTTCCAGAAATATTTTCAAGGTACATATACATTTTTCCAATTAAAAATGGTTTTCCAAAACCAAACTTAATTATTTAACCAAGTAAATATATTTATATTTTAACAAAAATACCAGATTTAAATTGGAATTAATTTACTCAAAATAACTATATATTTTTTTTCAAAATTGAATATCAGATTATGTTTAAATAAATATATATAAATATAGTTTTTTTTAATTAATTAATCGGGCTGGGCTGAACTATGTAGCCCATGACCAAGCCCAAGTACAAGGGCCCGGCCAAGACTGCAAGCCCAGTTCCACAGCCCATACAACCCAGCCCGTCAGCAGCTCCAACCCGTTGGGAGTCGGGTACTCACCTGGCGAATGCGTGTCGTGGTGCCGGGTAGGAGGCTGGCGGCACGGCGAGCCACGGCGCGAGGGAGGACGCGAGCACAACTGTAGCTGCGGTGGACGATGGCGACTCCGTGGATAGTGGAAACTCGGCGCGGCGATGTCGGCGTGAGGCGGCAACCGCGAGGAAGCTGGATCCGCGGGTCGCGCGGCGGGTCTGTGGCTCCACGGGGCGCGTCAGGTGGCTTAACCGAGCGGGGGAGGCGGCGTCGAGGTCGCGCCGGTGTGGCGAGGACGACGACGGTGGCTGTGTGGCGTGCAGCGGCGGGGAACGCCTCGAGATGCACAGTAACGCTCGGGGAGGAAGGTGGCTACTGTGCAAATACCGGTTTCTCCATTTTCCAAATTTTCTTTCTTTTTCTCTTCTTTTTTCTGATTTTCTTATTTTCTGTTTCTTTTTTTTTTTCCTTTTTCTTTCATTTTTCTTTTTCTTTCTTTTTTTTTCCCTTTCTCCTCTTCCTCTCCTTCTGCTCTCTTCTCTTTTTATAAACTGGTTATGAACTATTCCACATGTGAATTCAGTAATGAATTTTCGTTTGCATTACGGGCGAGTCCGATCCGGACCAGAAAATAACCGATACCTCCTTAGTTATTTTCCAGTGTGATTTTCTGAGAAATTCCGAAACCCGAAAAATACCAACTTAGTTCCGAAAAATTCACGGGAAAATCACGAGCGCGGGAAAACCCTCGGTTTCGAAAAACGACTTCCGATTTACCTTGAATTAATTACCCAAGATTAATTCAACAGTAAATCACGGTAAATAGACTTTTACAGTCCAGTAAAAATAAAAAATTTTACCAGGGCTGTTACACGGAAACTCGCCGGATTCTGGCTGCTACTGTTCACGCCGGCAAAAACATTCACACAGTCCATCATCAACACATCAGTCCTAAAAGCAGCATCTCCACTGCCTTTGAAGCTCGTCGTCGACAATAACACAAACCCCACCAACAACCATCCACCACCTACGGCCAACACCACCACGGAAAACACCCACAATTCCACAACCGTCAACACACCATCGTCAATATCGTCGATTCGCCGCACAACCACAACAATAACAATCAAAACCCGATCAGTCCCAAACCAACAGAGATCGGGAAAGGAAAGGGAGTGGAAGGGAGAGGAAATAGAGTCGTCGTCGTCTTACCCACAGTGCCACGAAGGCGGCGACAGACGCGACGAGGTGGAAGTGGAAGGAGGAGATAGACGGCGAATTGGAAAGGAGGGGAAAGAAGGCAGAAGAGGTAAGAGGGGAGCAGCGGCGGCCTTGTTGCTGCGTCGGCGGATGGAGGCTGAGAAGATGCTGGGAGGAGGCGGCGGTGGCAGATCGAAGGTGAGGCAAAGACACCGAAATGGAGAAAAGGGGAGGAGGCGACTTGGACGCGATGTCGCTCCTCTGCTCAGTGGTGGCGGCAGATCGAGAAGGGCTGGGAGAGGAGAGGTCAACCCCTCAGCGTCCGGCGGTGGCTTGGCTCAGTCCCTCGGTGGTGGTGGCAACGTCGTCTGGCTGCAGCGGCACCGGCTGTGGAGCGAAGGCGGCGGTCAGAGGCAGAGGCTACTGGGCGAAGCGGCGCGGTAAGGAGGAGGGAACTGGTGGTGTCGGTTGTGCAGAGACAGAGAAGGGAAAGGGAGGGAGAGATGGTGGTCTCGGGTCCGGCGGCTCAAAGGAGAAGAGGAAGGAGGAAGAGGAGGAGAGGGAGGGAGGAGATGTGTGTATGGATTTCGGGGAAGGAGAAGAGAAAATAAAGAAAAGGAATGGGGAAGAAGACAGGGGAGAAAACAAAAGAAAGTGGGGAGGGGCCGGTTGGTCACGGGTGAAGAGGTGTGGGCGGCTGGAAGGAAAAGAAAAAGCGGATAAAGGAAGTGAGAAGAAGAGAGGAAAAGAAAGAAAAGAAAGGAGAAGAGAAAGGAGAGTGGCCACGTGGCAAGCCACGATTGGCCGGTCCGGATTTCCGTCCCGAGTCCGAAAATACAACTTGGGCTCGAAAAATCCGATTAATTCTCCTGAGCGTTGTTCAAGTCCCGGTTTTGAAAACCGAGGCTCGGTAAGCCTTGGAAGAGGCTCGAAGTCCTGAGTAACCCTCGGAATTAAATTCCGAGGCTTGGTTATCGAAAGAAACTCCAGATTGTCGTGTATCCTTAGTGATCTAAACGAAGCTCGGTTATTCCCGGAAAACTCTCGGAAAAGCTCGGTCCGATAGAATCCTCGAATTACGGCGTGTAAAATTATAATTAGTAAATATTATTTTTGCAACACAAGGATTCCGTCCAAAATAATAATGAAAGTATTATTATTACTGTTGGTTTGGAAAATAATAATGGTAGAAATAATAT
This sequence comes from Turnera subulata, assembly GCA_028386065.3. Taxonomy (NCBI): domain Eukaryota; kingdom Viridiplantae; phylum Streptophyta; class Magnoliopsida; order Malpighiales; family Passifloraceae; genus Turnera; species Turnera subulata. Next base: position 26,395 of record JAKUCV010001719.1, on the reverse strand, counting down.
TAATCATCTATGAAGTAGTAAAATTGATAAAAATTTATATCGAAAATTTACTCGGGTTGGTAAAATTTTCGATCAACTGCGATAAAATTTATTTACCACAATAAAAGTCAAAATAGAATGGTAAAATTAATAGAAAATTTACCCGGGTCCTTACATAATATGTCTTTTACTCCAGTTCCATTATTCATGAAAAATATTTTGCATGTTCATGAAATTGCTAAACCTTTGTTATCAGTTCATCAATTTACCATTGAAAATAATGTTTTCTTTGAATTTCACCCATTTTTTTTGTTGTGTGAAGGATCGGGCATCGAAGAAACTCCTTCTTTCAGGTCCAAGCATTAATGGTCTCTATGTAGTGGCGCTACCTGGCATCATTTATCTTTTCCATTGCGCAAATGTTAATCAACGTGTCTCCTCCTCGGTCTGGCATCATCGCCTCGGTCACTTACACCATGATGTTTTTCGTCGCATTTTGCATTCTTTTTAATTACCAATGTCAGCAAGTTCTAAAATTTCTCTGTGTTTGTCCTGTCCGTTGGGTAAAATTCGACATTTGTCTTTGTCTTTAAATAAAACTTCAGCGGCACTAGAGTTGATTCAAAGTGATGTTTGGGGACATTCTCTCTATCTTTCTGTTGATGGGCACCGTTATTTTGTAATTTTTGTGGATGATTATAACAAATTTATTTGGTTTTTTACGATGTCTAATAAGTTAAATGTTTTCAAGATTTTTCTTCAGTTTCAAACTCTGGTTGAGCGTCAGTTCTCTACGATAATAAAACAAGTGTAAACCGACTAGGGTGGAGAATATCGCCCATTGCAATATTATTTCACACAAATTGGAATTAATCACCGAGTCATATACCCTCGTACCCACAAATAAAATGGGTTTGTTGAAAGTCGACACCATCATGTTGTAGAAACATGCCTTGCTTTACTTGCCCACTCTTATATTCCTCATCGCTTTTGGAACTATGCGTTTGATACAACAATATACATAATAAACCGAATGGTCACCAAAACTTTAAATTTCAAGTCCCTCTTTGAGTTGTTTTCACGTCCACCTAATTATAATTTTCTTAAAAATTTTGGCTGCTTATGCTACCCTCTTTTGCGTCCTTATAATAAACATAAGACTGATTTTAGATCAAGTACTTGTGTCTTCCTAGGATTTAGCCTACGACACTTGGGGTACAAATGTTTTGATTGGGTTAATAAACGTATACATATGATAGATTCGTTTCTTTTGTTGAATCATTTTCCTTTTAAAACTCAAAATTTTCCACCTGTGTCACCTATTCCAGTTGACAATACTCCTCGGTCAAGTGCTCCAGTTTCTATTTCAGATATGCCACATACGAGTATTGTGCCTCAACCTGAAAGTTTGGACTACTTGCTGCAGCGAACTTCAACCACAACTCCATCTCCTCCAACTACAGTAAGTTTCTTACCCTCTTGGCTTACACTCACCATAACACACACAACCAGCACCAAACCCATCTCCTGAACCCGAATTGCCAAGACAAACCAAACACCGCATGACACTCAGACCAGACCCTAAGCCTTCCCTAAAAAGGAAACTAAATCAAGCCAATCTTACCACTTGTAGCAAAGATATATTAGCAGAACCAAGAAATTTTGTTATTGTCACCAAAGTTCATGAATGGAGGATTGTAATAGCTGAGGAGATTGCAGCACTTAAACGCAATCAAACGTGGTATCTTGTACCCAGTTCTCCTACGATGAATATAGTAGGGTGTAAATGGGTTTTTAAAACCAAACTCAAAGTTGATAAGAGCTTGGACCGTTATAAAGACCGTTTGGTAGCAAAAGGCTTTCATCAAAAAGAGGGTGTGGACTTTGATGAGACTTTCAGTCCAGTTGTATAACCTACCACAATTCGTCTTATTTTATGAATGACAGTTATAAGGTCTTGGCTATTACGTCAGTTGGATATTCATAATGCATTCTTTATGGCTTGGTAATTTAGCCTATTTATATGCAACAACCTCCGAGTTTTGTCCGATTCATATTTTTAAATGAAACAAGTCATTGTATGGGTTACGCTAGGCACCAAGTGTATGGTACTCTCGCTTGGAAGGTTTTCTACTGAAACTTGGCTTTACTATGTCCAAATCTGATGCTTCCTTTTTCTTATTTTATAAACATTCAGTCCAACTTCTTTTGCTTATCTACGATGATGATATAATACTCACAGAAAATAACCAACTTGCAGTTAATACCTTGATCCAATAGCTTGGTTGTGAATTTTTCATCCTTGACCTTGGCAAACTTGGTTATTTCATTAGTCTTTAAGCAGAGTTTTCAAGTGCAGATCTCTTTCTATCACAACAAAAGTACATAAATGATGTGTTGTACCGAGCTGGTATATTAGATGCCAAGCCAACTTCCACACCTATGAGCACTTCAGTACAATTAATACCTAACTCATCATCAGGGGTAGATGATCCAAAGCTGTACATAAGTATTGTTGGTGCTTTGCAATACCTCACTATCACAAGGCCAGACCTTTCCTTTGTTGTTAATCGACTTTGTCAACTTTTGCATGCCCCTACACAAGATCGCTGGATGGTAGTAAAGCGTGTTCTTCGGTATGTCAAGTCCATTCTTGACCATGGCTTGATGATTAAATCTTGTTCAGACCTGCAAGTACAAGCATTTGTTGACGCAGATTGGGTGGGCAGCACTGATGACCGCAGGTCTATGAGTGGTTTCGTTTTTTTTCTTGGGAAGATGATCTCATGGTAAGCAAAGAAGCAAAAAATTGTCTCATGTTCCTTCACAGAGGCCGAGTATAAGGCCCTTGTAGATGCTGCTGCTGAGTTGATTTGGTTACGGTCTTTATTACATGAACTTCGTATTTTAGTAAAGTCTCCAACAATTTTATGGTGTGACAATATATGAGCAACATATCCTGCAGCCAATCCAATGTTTCATGCCCGCACAAAACATATACAGATTGATTTTCACTTCGTTCGAGAGCGTGTTGCATGAAGTGAGATAGCAATAAAGTTCATCTCCACTAAAGATCAACTAGCCGATGTTTTTACAAAGCCTTTGATAAAGACAAGATTTCAATTTCTCTGTGACAAGCTGCAGGTTTCGTCCCGACCACCCTCAGCATACGAGGGGTTGTTAACCAAACGTGATAAGACCTAACTCTCGTCGACAGCTTTGGTAGGAATCCTTAAGTGTAATCCCTGTCACTAACTTGTAGGGGTCTCTATCACTGACTTGTAGGGGACTGTATTTAACTTCATACGTTTCTATATCTAATGTATCTGATGTACCTTATGTATTATAAAAGCATGCCAACACTGTAACCACGAGATATCAATAATACAACTATTCAATTCTTCCCTATTATACTTTGTTCTTCATTATAGCTAGATCCTTCTTATAACTTTCACATGAGCTAAATAATCTACGTAATTGGGCCTTTTAAATTCAACTCTCCACTCAACACTGAATAGCCCCATCTCGGAACAGATATAAATTAAATGTTGATACCATTATTTTTTATGACAAAATATGTGGATTTGCTGCAATGATAAGAAATTCGGATGGAAAAGTCCTTATGGTAGCCGATGTTGATGATGACAAGCCAGTTTTGATAGAGATTGTTGAGGCTTAAGCTATTCTATTTGAACTGGAGCAAGCAGTATCACTTGGATTTATGGATATTGATGTAGAATCCGATTTTCTCAAGGGAAGAGCTGCACTCAATCTAAACTTCGGCCTCCTATCTCATTCTGGTCACTTCTCAGGTACTTTTGGTTGCTGCAGGCCTTAGATCCTTAATTTACTTTTCTGCAGGATTCCCTATAATGTAATAAAGTAGCTCTTGGGATAGCTCAATTAGCTATTTTTAGTGACTCTGAAACTATCCTTTTAGAGGATTTATCCTTACTTAACTGCAACCATGTTCTCTTTCCAACTTATTTCTCCTGGTCTCCAAGGCAGATCTTAAACCCATTAGCCCCTCCATAGTGTCACCATACCACCACCACCCAATAGAGAATCGATCTTCATCACACCACCACCACTAAACAATCTAGTGAAAACCAACCAATCAATTGCTACACCTCACCACACCAACCCTGAACCCCTACGCTTCTCTAGATGGAGTAGGAAAGCTATCTAGAGTGCCACTGATAAAAACCTAGTTATCAGCACTTACATTGAGAATTTGTCCAGCAGAAGGACACCTATTGATGTCCTCCTGGAAGCAGATCATCGCAATCCAGTGAACACGGTAGGTCGGCACCGCCCCCTACCCCAGCCTTCCATAGGTCTCAGTGTCGACTTTCATCAATCGAAATCCTACGCTGATATTATGCAAGGTAACTCTTGCAACTCTCATCACATTGAGATCCCATCCCATCCGCCAGATGCTCAAACAGGGCAACTATATATACCCAAAGACTTGTCACCAAATTGGTTTGGTTAATGCATGTTAGTAGTGGTAAAGAACCCTATTCCTATTTGCAGCCTGACTGCTATTGTCCAATCTAACATAAAGAAGGATGTTTCGGTCATCCCATTAAGGGAGTGTCCTTCCTAATCAAGTTCCAATCACCTGAGGACAATGAAGTATTGTGTAACAAGCCCCCTACTCTGGTTTAATTATGCAGTGAGTTCAGACAGTGAAAGGCAGATGACAACATGTTCAATCGATTATGTTGGGTTCTTGTTAGGGGTACCTCACCGTGTGTTTGGAATGACAAACTTTTCAAGGCTAATACTGCTCGTGTTGGGGTTATTGTTGATCGTAGTCAGGAAACAAGATGCCAGTCTCGGATGGATGTTGCTGAAGTTTTATTTTTAACCAAAGATTTAGGTTTTATGAATAAGACATTATCAGTCAAGATTGGTAACAAGTAGTTTCATATCTGTGTTTTTGAGACTCAATACGATCCGTTGGATTGTGAGTGGTCGTCCTCTTTCCTCTCTGGCAACAAAGTCGACGCAACCACTCATGCCGATCATCTCTACGGCGGTTTGGAGTCACAATTCAGTCCTCCTGGCCTTTCACCTTCCCCCAGACAACCCGACCATAGTGCTTCCCCGTGCAAAACTCCCGCCCAATCAGGTGAGCTCGACGCTTCCTCATCCAAGGATCCATTTAATTTACTTCTAGTTATCAAGAATTTTATGCCCATATTTGAGGCGTCATAACATTTATTCCACTCTCTTTCCCTGAAATCGATCCCATCAGAATTATCACATTATGAGTCTAACTTTGAAAATTTAGTGGACCTACCCAACTCATCTCCCCACGTGCCAATCCCAAAACCCATTAACCCTAATCTTTTGGATTGAGCCTACCAAACCCCATAATACCTCTTACGTCCCAAGAAAACTTACCCAATACTCCCACACCTAACCTTAACAGTGCTAAAAGCCCTCTTTGTCTACCTTTAGTCCCATAACCTGATTCCCCTTCAACCCAAAAGCAAATCTTTTTTTTTTGATAAGGGCTATATAAGCCAATTTCCATTCAGAGATTAAAAGTAGCACAGTCCTCCTCCAGCAGGTCCCAAATGCGCATTGGGGGGTTACAGACCAAATACAGCAGTCATTACACAGATTTGCCATATGGGCTAGCTCATTAGCTACCCTGTTACATGTCCTTGGTCTAAAATTATAATCAAAAACAACAAAAGAAGATGATAACTCTCTAACATCAGACAAAATCATGCCCACTGGAGATAAGTCAAGCTCCTTTGCTTCAAAACCTGTAGCTATTTGCAGAGAGTCTGTCTCAATAAGCAAGTTAGTAATCCCCTGACTCTTAGCATGAAGGGTAGCTTCACGAACTGCCAAAGCTTCTAGCGTTAGAGGGTCTGTACATCCTCTAATCTTCTTGGAAAAGGCAAAAATAAAATGTCCAAAGTGATCCCTAAGGACCCCTCCAACACCTTCACAATTCAAACTTGTGAAGGTGGCTACATCAGTATTAAATTTCAACAAACCAAGGGGCGGTACCTCCCATTTTGGTGTAGGCCTAGAGGTGTCATGAATAGGGCTGCTTGTTCTTCTAAGAGAGGAGAATTGATGAAAATAATTTTTCGCATATATAGCACTGTCCAGAGGAGTGCGAGTGCAACCTTCCATCCTGCTGTGATTTCTATCATTCCAAATGGTCCAGCATACAACCAAAATCTCCGCAGCACAGGTCTTCCCTCTCGATTTGATCAACCCTTCCCACCAATCCATTGTTGAGGTAGTAGGTCTATCTCCCCAACAGTCACCCCAAGCTGTACACGTCCAAACAGCTTTGGCTGATGGGCAAAACAAGATCGCATGCAATGAGCACTCCACATCCTCCTGGCATCTTTCACAGGTATCTTCATTAATTACATGTCTCCTACGTAAAGCATGTTTTACAGGAAGTATACCCCTCAACAATCTCCAACCAAAACATTTGATCTTATTTGGTACATTCAAAGACCAAATAGTGTTCCAATTGAAGGGACTTGAAGAGGAGGAAGAAGCCTGTCGAACTTGGAATTTGGAGCTATGCTCAACATGGTATGCACTCCTCACAGAGAAAGATCCCTTTCTGTCAAAAAACCACCTCCAGCTGTCCTCTCGATTGCATAAGCTGATAGGAATCTTCAAAATCTCCTCTATGTCAGGTGTAGTAAAGATCTCTCTAATCTTTTCTTCGTTCCACCTTTTAGGATAAGTTTGTATCAAAGAGCTGACCTGATCTTCATCACCTTCTCTTGCAATAATTCTGATTGGTCTAAAACTAGCAGGTCGGGGGATCCATGGATCATTACGGATTGAGGTGGAGGATCCGTTACCAATGGTTTTGATAAGCCCCTTCTTCAAAGTTTCACGACCCATCAAAATGCTCCTCCAAGTATAAGAGGGCCTGTTACCAATCTGTGCATCCAAAAAACATACCTTAGGGAAGTACCTTGCTTTGAGGACACGTCCACATAGGGAATCTGGTGAGTTAAGTAATCTCCATCCTTGCTTGGCTAACAAAGACAGGTTGAAGCTTCGCAGATCACGAAATCCCATCCCCCCTTTGCTTTTTGGTAGACAAAGTGTCTCCCAATTAACCCAATGCATTCCACTCGCTTCTCCATTACTTCCCCACCAGAACCTTGCTGTCATACCATTCAAATCGTTACAAAGGGTGTCTGGAATTTTAAACACTCCCATTGCATAAGCAGGAACTGCCTGTGCGACAGATTTGATTAGTATCTCCTTCCCCGCCTTAGACAATAAAGAACCCTTCCAACTCTTCATTCTACTCCAAACTTTATCCTTGATATCCAGGAATGTTGCTTGTTTCGCTCTACCTATTAGTGAAGGTAAGCCTAGGTATTTATGATGACACCCTTCTTGATGAATACCCAAGATCGATTTGATTCCAAACTTCGGCTCTTCTGCACAGTTCGGACTGAATTGGATTGAAGACTTATCCAAGTTTACCATCTGGCCAGATAGACTTTGGTAGCACTCCAGCACTTCCTTTATGGCTCTTGCACTCCGAAAGGAGGCCTTGGAAAATACCATACAATCATCCGCAAAAAGAAGATGGGAGATTTTGGGAGCTCCATTGCACACAGCAAAACTCTCTAAATCGCCCCTCTGTTCTGCCATATCAAAAAGCATTGACAAGCCTTCTCTGCAAAACAGGAACAAGTACGGTGAAATTGGGTCTCCTTGACGGAGACCCCTACTTGGAAACATGGTTGAGGAGAAAGAGTTATTAACCTTTACCGTGTATGAGGCAGATTTCACTCCCTGCATAACGGACTGAATCCAATCTACTGACAGCCCCATAGCTGCCATAACTGCCTCTAGAAAACATCATTCGACGCGGTCATACGCTTTGGCCATATCAAGCTTCAGAGCAAAGACCCCTGATTTTGCCTTCTTCCTCCTTTTCAAAGTGTGGATCATCTCAAAAGCAACCAGTATATTATCTGAAATTAAGCGCCCAGGAACGAATGCACTTTGTCTTTCAGATATCACCGAGGGAAGAATACTCTTAATTCTTTTGGCAATGCACTTAGCCCAAATCTTGTACAAAGTGTTACAAAGACTTATAGGCCTGTAGGAAGAGATAGTGTCTGGATTTTTGCACTTGGGAATAAGAGTAATTTGTGTGAAATTTGATGCTACTGGAATCTGTCCACCATTGAGTGCTTGAAGGATAATAGAGCACACTTCAGGCCCAATGAGGTGCCAAAAGTTCTGGAAAAAACCTAGATTCATGCCATCAGGGCCTAGGGCCTTGTCTGGATACATCTGGAACAAGCCAAAGCGCACCTCATCCACTTCAAATGGTCTGGAAATAGACCTGTTAGTGTCTTCATTGACTCTGCCCCTAAGAGACTGGAATAAGGAGACATCAACCTGAGGAAAGCTGGATGTGAACAGATTAGTGAAGTAATTTACAATAGAGTGCATAATACAAGCATGATCAGAAGTAAGAACTCTTGTACTATCTTTTAGCTGATAAATATGATTCCTCTTTCGTCTTTGGTTAGCTTTACGGTGAAAAAATGCAGTATTGCGATCACCACATTCTAACCATAAGACTCGGGATCTCTGTCTCCAGATTTCTTCTTCTCTCTGAAGCAATGTATCGAGTTGGTCCTCCACCTCCTTCAAATGTCCCCTATCGACCAATCTTGGGGTAATGCCTTGGAGGCGAGCTGCTTCTTTCCTCAATCTAGCAATTTCCAAAGGAATGGAACCATACTTTTGTCTATCCCACTGGACAAGATGCTCTGCCGTCTCTTTCAGTTTTGCTCCCAGATCACTAAAAGATAAAGACACCCCACCATTACACCACACTTCTTCCACTATCCTTGTGCACTCTCCATCCCGTAGCCAATGATTCTCGAATCTAAAAACATTCCCCCTGTGCCTCTCGTTCCTTCCCCCATGCCTACCAGCATCAAGACAAACTTTAATAGGACAGTGGTCTGACATTCGAGGGAAGATGTGAATTACTTTTGTGATTAGGGAACAAAGATATCCACTCCTGAGTCACAAATGCCCTGTCGAGGCGTAATTGGATATTACAACAGCCCTCTCTTCCATTATCCCAAGTTAGTGGGTAACCAGTGAAGCCCAAATCTACAAAATTACAAAACTCAACTATCTCCCTAAAATCCCTCATAAGCCTTTCAGATTTGCTCACGCCACCCTTCTTCTCGGCCACTCGCAGGATTTCATTGAAATCCCCGAAACACATCCATGGCAATCTATTAACGTCCTTCAGACAACGTAGCAAACGCCATGAGATATGTCTCTCCGAATCTATAGGATTTCCATAAAACCCGGTGACTCTCCATTGCGAACCCTCCATATTTACTACAGCATCTATGTGGGATATTGATAAAGAAGATAAAGACACTTGCACTTCATCACTCCAGAGCAGCGCCAATCCCCCTCTTCTATCAATACAACTAACCCAAACACCATTAGCATAACCTAACTGCCACTTGAGCCTCTCCATTTCTCTATATCGTCTTCTTGTCTCAGAGAGGAAGACGATAGCCGGGTTTTCGCACCTTAAAAGGTCGCGAAGGCGTCGAACTGCCTTGGGGTTCCCGAGTCCCCAGCAGTTCCAGCCTAGGCAACTCATGGCGATCGGCGGGACTGGCAACCAGTCTCCGCCGTTGTGTTTGAAGAAAGTTCATCTGCATTTGAGACATCAAAATTGCAAGGGAAGGCCTGGTTCCCATGGGAAGGGCTCTGTGATTGAGGGAGGAAAGGATTATCAGAAGGTATTTGGAGAGGAATCAAACGAGAAGGATTGAGAAGGGAGGAATCTGGGAAAATAGAAGTGGTGTAAGGTGACGAGGTTGTGTAGGTTATACTCCTTGCTAGTCTCTTTAAGTTTGGCCTCCTTCTTGTAGTGGGCTTAGAGCTTCGGCCGGTAATAAAGATGTTATTACCTTCTCTAACAAAAGTGAGGACTTGGGTTGGCATGTTAGAGGACTGGGCTGGAGGAGAGGTGGGTTCTTCAGACGAAGGGAGGATATGAGGGACATTGTGAGATTGTGTTGGACATGTTGTTTTGGGCTTTTTAGCAGGGGTGAAGTTTAGGTCCATAAAAGGTCTCTTCCTAAGACATGGGCCTTGGAAGAGTAGGTTAAGGTCCAAAGGGTTAATAGGTGGTTGGGATACATTAACATCGGGTGGGGTAGAGTTATCAGGTACCCTAGGAGGAGACAAGTTGGGAAAAAAGGGACAGGGTCAGAGGGCTAGGATTACCTTCCTTGCACCAAAGAGGAAATTTATCTCGTAGCTCCGAATCTGGCTGTGGGATTGTCACCTTGAGTGAGATGGCCAAAATCTCAAATTGATCATCCTCGGACTCCACATTTTGACCCATCACTTGCTTTCCTTTATCTTTGCCCCACAACTGCTCACTGCTTTTGTCTTCAGTATTAATTGTCAGACCTGTTGGTCCTGTCTCTGTCAGGACCTGTTCATGACCTCCCAAGGATAGAGATGCCAACCTCTCCATAGGCAGAGAAGGGCCCGGTGCAGTTCTCCTCTGATCAACCCAGATCTTCACTGGTTTCCTCTGGGGAGCTCCATCATCTCTCATATCTTTGAGGGCTGTGTAGTAATAGATTGGTTTTATGCCTGACAGTTCTGTACAAGTCTTAGTGAAATGACCCATTCTTCCACAATTGAAATAGATTTCAGGGAGCCGCTCATACTTAAACTGGACCCAATACTCCATATCATCATCATCTTCCTTCATAAAACCTGGCTTCAAGGGACTATCAACATCAATTCTAACTTTCACCCTCATAGTACTGCTTAGGCATAAACCTCTAAGGGAGGTGAAGTCTACTTCCAGATACTCGCTCATCAAATTGGCAATAAAGACCGCATTGCGTTCATTCATCTCCTCCGGGGCCAAGTCAAAGACTTTTACCTAAAAATCTGAGTGTTTTAAATCTATCCTCTCTAGGACTTAACTCTGACCCCATTCTTTGAGCAAGAGATGATGGCCATGAAAGGACCAAGGGCCATTCCTAAGCACTTGGAGCTTGTCTTGCTCTGCCTCAAAAGAAAACAAGAACACATTGGGCTTAAGTTCACTTACCTCCATATGGCGTTTGGGTTTCCAAATCTTAGGAATCACCGTTTGCATGACACTGAGCAAGAGGGTTCTGTCCATGACCAACCGACCAACAAGGACCAGTGAAGTGAATTTCTTCCCCACATCCCTGTTTTTCTCAAGTTTAAATCTGGGCTCTTTATAGGTAGTGGGGATGTTGTGTTCTGCCATGGATGAAAGTAAATGTTGTTGTAGGAAAAATAAATGAGCAAGGATTAGTTGTTGTGTGCAGTAAATGGGTAAGATGAAAAGGAATGGAGAAGTAAATGTTGCAACACAGCAACCGTCTTACAAGGAAAGGGCTTAACCCTGAAAAAATCTCCTAAAGAGAAAAGGCTACCAAAGTTACTGTAGCAAATGTTCTAGAGAGAAGTGGGAACATCTCTCTCCTCCCCGAACAGCGAACTGCTCCAAAAGCAAATCTTGACTAAGCCTAATGACGACCAGACATACTACACCAACTAGTGCATCCTCAACCTACCAATCTTACAAAATTGCAAAGATTATCTTTCTAGAGTGACCTATACAACCCCTCAGTTCACGAGCAATCATCTCTCTAAAGCATTATTGAGAGAAAAGTGATGGCCATCTTAAAGACTATGTAGATGAAGAAATGGAAAAGGACCAAGTTTGGAGTATAGTCTCTACCCCTCAGAGTCACACAAAATGAGGATGATGGGTCTCCAATCTTACTCTCCTTCACGACGATGGAGGTTAACGAAATATGCAATATTGGGAACCGACTCGGATGGGACAGGAATCAATGCGCAAAAAAAAAACAAAGCAAATGGTTGAGAATTTGGCAATGAATGAAGCATCAGATTGGACGAGGTCTAGGGCTGAAGCCTAAGATCCTAATACAATTCCTTTCTAGTGTATCTTTTCTTTTATGATTAGTTTTAATACATGGAAGATTAGAGGACTCTGTTCATCTAAAAAGCAAGCCTAAGTTCATAATCAAATTAATAGTGCTGCTGCAAATTTTTTGTTCATTAGCAAAACTAAGTGTGCAAAGGTTAATCTCCATTTTTGCCATAAGGTGTGGGGTGCTGGCAACATTGATTTTGTTTCGATAGATGCAATCAGTAATGTAGGTGGCCTCTTGTGCATTTGGGATTGTGACATTTTACTAGTCAATCGAGCAAAATCATCCTCTTATTGGGTTGTTCTTGAAGGTGTATTTCTTCAGAGCAAGGCAACTGTCATAATCTGTTGTGTTTACAGAGACAAACAAATGGAATTACGGGTTCAGATGTTTGCCGATCTAGCTGACCTTAAAGTTAAATTCCCCACACCATGACTAGCTTTAGGTGATTTCAATGAGATACTATCCTCTTTGGATTGCAAAAATGGTAGAATATATAACAGAGGAGTTGTGGCTTTCAGAAAATTCATAAATAGCCTGAACCTGATTGAATTCAAGCTGACAGATAGACTTTATACATGGGGAAATCTCAAATATGCAAGCAGAATTGATAAAGTTTTGGCGGAGGGTGCTTGGAGTGATTTCTTCCCTTTTTTATTTCTCAAATCTGCCAGCAAACAGGGTCTGATCACTGCCCCTTAATTCTGTCTCAAGAGGCACTTGATTGGGGAATGAGGCCCTTTTGGTTTCTATTTTTCTGGTGGGAACATCCATAATTTATGGAGTCAATCAAGAAGATGTGAGAGGAAGCTTGTTAGATGTTTCCTGGAAGATTTAATTTGTTAAAAAATTTGAGTTTGATGAGGAAGCTTTTATCTCGTTGGAACATGGAGGTTTTCGGGAATGTAAAAGCTGCTATCTAGACATTCAAAACAAAAATTAATGATTTTGATAAATTGGTCGACTTTCAAGAGTTAGGCCAAGAAGAGATTCAACGAGTATAGGACCTGAAACCCGACTTAGACGCCGAATCCAAACAGTTAGAATATTTATGGAGACAAAAGGCGAGAATCAGATGGTGTAGATTGGGAGATCGTAACTCCAAATTCTTTCATATTTCAGCATGTGTCAGGGGTAGAAATAACAAATCGGATATTTGTAGATTGGTAGACAAACGGTGAAAGACCCTGAGACAATCAAAGGAGGGGTTATTGATTTCTTTGTTAAGTTGTATTTATGCCCCAATCAGTCGAGACCATCAATTGGTTCACTTGCTTTTCGCTAGCTTGATGGGCCGTTTGCCGCCAAGTTGGAAAAGCCATATACCATCCAGATCTAGAAATAAAATTTAAATTGTATTGTGTAAGAAAAAAATTGAAAAGAAGTGCAAAATAACAATTCACAAACTCGAACCCAAACACGTAAACTCAAGCAAACATAATACCTCCATTTCCACTAGACTGCATGCTGATTTGTGAAACATTATTGCCATAATAATATATATTTAGATCCTAGAGGGTCAAGGATCTGCCCCTGTTACCATTGAAGAAGTCAAATAGGCTGTGGGTTTGTGATAGTTCCAAGGCCCCTAGACCTGACGGGTTCAACATCACTTTTTATAAAATAGTGTTAGGATTTGATAAAAAATTATGTGTTTGATATGATTTTAAACTTTTATGAGTTTGGAAGGTTACTAAAAAGAGCTAGTACTTCCTTTATCACTTTAATGCCAAAAGATCCGGCGGGGAGTCCCTTGAAAAATTCAGGGGCTTTACGTTGGTTCACGGCCTATATAAAAATAATTTCCAAATTATTTGTGAAGTGAATTGGTGAAGGTGCTCTCCTTGAGGGGGATAAAAAGCATCACGTCCCGAGTTCGAATTCCTAGTGCTGCAGCATGGTAAAGGATTTAATCGGGCGGAGGGAGTGATGTAACAATACCTGGATTTGGTGGGTCCCTCAGGGGGAGGGTCTTCACAAAAAAGGCGCCTTTTTTTTTATCTGCAGCTGAATTGGTGAAGGTGCTCTCCTTGAGGGGGATAAAAAGCATCACGTCCCGAGTTCGAATCCTTAGTGCTGCAGCATGGTAAAGGATTTAATCGTGTAGAGGGAGTGATATAACAATACCTGGATTTGGTAGGTCCCTCAGGGGGAGGGTTTATAATATAATGGGCCTAAGTGAGTGTGGCTATTAGGTAATCCGCAATATGAAAGAAAATGAATCAACTCTTAAAAGCATCCGTCAAAGACTCTTGAATGTTGAAGACCAAAATCACTCAACCTTGAGCATTATACCCGTGTCCATCCCATCATCTTTTGATAAATCTAGAAGTAAAAAGCCCAAATAATATTTCACGAACCACTTTGAATTTTTAGTACATCGTGAGACCAGCAACGCCTTCCACTAATCATTTATTAATTGTATACTATTACTGGCCAATGCAAGATATAAAGCACACTATGTTGCTGACCTGATGATGATCTCCATAAATAATTGGCACCAAAAGCCATCCAGATAATTATAATACCTCATCCAGATGTCTATTAACAGTGTATTTGAATCAGACCAAAAACTAAAAATCATAACTCATGAATGTTTATAAACTAGGATTTAATAAAGCTCATTAGGAATCCCGGAACCACTTTAGAAAATTAATCTGCCAATTTAGTTTATTTAATGTTCCACACATACTAGTACAGTACGCTATTATAGACCAATTACACATAAAAACCAATTGTCAATTGAATTCCCAGCCACCGCATGTACACAAGACCTCAGCAATCATAGATTCATGTTTTATATTTTATTGTTTGCACATAAGGTTTAATAAAGACTTAATGAAATAAATTGCCAAGAACACTAGGAACCCACGTGAAATGCACAATACTGCACTTGGCTCAAATTCACATGAATGCAATCCAAGACCCCAAAATCAAATGCACACGTGTCAACCCCAAGATCAAAATGAATATGTTCAAGCTGTCCAACAGATTGGCTTTTGACTACACCGTTTAAATCAAAATTTATGCATTTAAGTAGTTAATTATCACCGAACTCATCAATCGTGTGCCCAGAAATAAAGGAACAAGAATAGTATATGAATAAAAGACAACCCAGACAAACCCATTCGGGTTAGAACCAACATCCGCAGTAAAGAAATCAAAAGGAAAAGAGAGGGAGGAGCCGGTGCTTACCCGACTCGAGACTTGTTGGCGGCGGCATCACGCCTTCGCCGGGTTTCCACGCGCGTCCTTCCCCTCAGTCACAGCAGCCGCGTGCTATAGGAGGCAGACGAGGTAATATGGCGGTTATTTGAGTAAAAAGAAAGGTGGAAGAGAAAGAGAGAAAACGTGGGAGAGAAAGGGAAGAAAGGGCGCAGCCCAACTCGGGAAAAGAAGAAAAAAGAAAAGAAAAGAGAGGAGAGAGAGAAAAAGAGAAGTTTTTATACTCTAGGGTTAGGGTTGATTTCGGCCGGGACCAAAACGACGTCGTTTTGGTCTTAGGCACGGTCAACCCTCTTCCCTTGGTCAAAACGCAGGTCAAGTGTGTGTTTTATGTTTGGCCTATCCCGAAACTACGTAGTTTTTGGCAAAACTACACTACACTATGTGTTGCACCCTAAAACATAAATAAATTCCGTAGAATCTGAAACTAGGATCAAATCCAACATATATAAAATATTTCCGTGTAAAAATAAATTAATAACACTAATTTTCTTGACCAAAAATTCCAAAAATTCTACAAGGGTAAAATTGGAATTTAAATTCCAAAAATTTCGAAAATACCATAGAAATTAATTACCGAAAATTCGGGGCGTTACATTATTGGCCCGAAGACTCAGAAAGGTCATGAATTCATTGATTGGTCAGCAACAAACTACCTTTATAGAGGGTGAAACATCATGGATGGTGCCTTACTTGCTAACGAGATTGTTTACTCCCTAAGGAAATCTAAATCAAAGGCCGTCATGTGGAAAATCGACTTCAGAAAGGCATACGACTCCATCAATTGGAGTTATTTACTGGATGTGATGAAGGCGATGGGATTCAGGGACAGATGGCGAGGATGGATTTCGGAGTGCCTATCATCATCTATTCTAATTGCTCTTGTGAATGGATCCCCGACAAAAGAATTCAATATAGGGAGAAAGTTGAAGCAAGGGGATCCCCTGTCCCCATACTTATTCAACTTGGCGATCGTAGGTCTTCCAATTATTCTATCTAAGGCCACAAAATTGGGTTTTATAAATCCGATTGAGATGCATAATATTCCCGTATCTATCTTGCAGTATGATGATATGCTACTGTTCTCACCTGGGGACGAAGGGATATTGCTGAACCTTAAACGGTTCCTTAGAATTTTTGAAGTGTTATCTCGATTGAGTATCAAATTCCACAAGAGTAGCGTGGTGGGCATTGGCTTAAGGCAAAACAAGGTGACAAATCTTGCTAATATGCCCCATAGTCGAGTAGAATTCCTTTCCATCAAATACCTTGGACTTCCTCTTGGTGTTAACACAAAAAGAGAGATAGCATGCCAATCTGTGATGGAAAAATTCAAATCGAAGCACAAGTCTTGGAAAGGCAAGTATCTCTCTCTCGATGGGCGTGTAACGCTGATCAAATCGGTACTATCTAGTTTGCCTATATACTTCATGTCTTTATTTCAATTGTCTGTCATGGTAGCTAAAAAACTATTCTTTATTATGAGGAATTTCTTTCGGAGGAGGCTGGATGACTCTATGAAAGCTTGCCTTATGGATGGGGATTGTTGACTTGAACTTAATGAATTAGTATTTGCTGTTCAAATGGCTCTAGAAGTTCACTCAGCTTGAGGAGAAAGAATGGAAATTCCTCCAGAAAAATAAATGCATGAGACCACATTCTGCTCTTACTCCACACTTTGATATGGCGAAGGCCTCCACTACTTGGCGGGATATTGTACGATCTGGTGAAAAATCGAGCCAATCTGACATTGCAATGTTGGAGGGAGTTTGTATTCGAATTAGGAATAAAAATTGGTCCTATTTATAGATAGATAATTGATCTGGGAATGGGAGTTTCAAAGAGAGATTTCCCCGCCTTTTTTATGCCTTCTTGTGTTAGGATATGTTGGTGAACATATGCTTTGAAGTAGAGAACAACAAACCTCGATGGATGTCTATGTGGAGAAGACAGTTGTGAGATTAGTAATTATCCAATGTAAGAGTGATGATAGAGGAGACAAAGGACATCAAAATTTAGCCATAGGCTGCTAATCTTTGGTATTGGACTGATGACCGTGAGGGACTTTATTCTGTCAAACGGGAGAGCATACGGCACTACTCGCCGCAAGCCGTATGTGTGGATGCCCCTAACCCCTTTCAAAACCGAATGTTGTACTTGGCTTGCTAGGGAAATACCAACCAAAGATGCACTTTTACCGAGGTATCATCCCTCTTGCAAATTCCATTTGTGTTTTTTGTAACTCAAGCATTGAATCTAGAGACCACTTGCTTCTGTGGTGCTCCTTCTATTTCCAAATCTGGAGCAAAATTTCCAATTAGTAAGGTATATTGTGGTGTATCGCCGAATCCCTAGAAGATCTATTGATGTAATGGACTTTCATATCTCTCTTCGCTGAGAGTCGTGTCTATTGGTTCATTATCGGCATGGCGGTCCTTTGGAATCTGTGGTTGGAACGAAACAAGAGATTTTTAAGGATGTTTCTTGCGATGTTGATAGATTGGTGGATACTGTTCTGGTTCACGTTGTTTTCTGGATAAAGTCATTGCAGTAGTGCTTTCCATACATTGCATCCTTTGTTATTTCTAATGATGAATCCCTCAAGAGATGGAGAGGTCTTAAGCGCAATTTTTGTTGTCTAGAAAATTTTGAGGTAGACCATGTTTTCTGGGCATTATAGTGTTCTAGTGTACTCGCCTCGCCTGGTTTTGTGATATAGTTCCATTATGCTTAAGGTAATACTCATGTAAATTGTCTTAAGTAATAAAGATTTTGGTTCGCATCAAAAAAAATCCTTTTGGAGGATTTTCGTCCAAACATTGTAAATCTGGCTATTTGTGATGCAAACTCAGGATTATGAATGCAGATGTTTCAATTCTCAAAATTCACTTGGAACATTCAAACATATAATTTAGTCAATTGAAGATTAAATGATGTTTTAGTGGTGGAAATAATGAATTCCTTTATTAAATAATACCAACTACCATTAGTTGCAGTGATAAAGTATACTGCATTCTCCTTAAATCCCAAGGTGATGGAAGCGGGTGTATGAAAATTATGTTATTGGTAGTAGTTTCACCTCACAAGAGTGACGCATCGAACCACAGAGAGAGATTAATCCGGTAGTCGACTGGGATACTCTTCTACTATAAAAAAAATATTCCTTTATTAAATAAAATAAAATTAAAGAGTATGTCTTTCCATCAAATCAAAATTTTCAAGTTTCAATAAATGTAACCAAGGCTGAAAAGAATCCTTTGGTTATAATATAATATAAGTAGAAAAGAATGTACACCTTGTCAAAACAAAAAAGAAAAAGTAGCTTTGGAAAAACATTACAACCAGAAAATAATCCATGTATCATTATGGTGTCAAGATAACCAAGTAAGCGTGCAGGCTTTCCCGACATCCTCTTATATATAATTGATGCACACGAAATTGTATATACTTTAGGAGGCTACTTTGGGCCTTACATTTTGGATTCATGCATATATTTAAATAATTCAATTCATGCATATATTTAAATAATTCATGCCTTACAGTTTTTGCAATCCATTGGCTATTTCCATGAATAAAATGGCATATTGAGACATTTCTCAGAAACAGTAGGTAGAAATTGGTATTGATGTAAATCAAAAATAGGGTGTGTGTATTTTATTGATGTTCTTGGGGTATACAGAGAAAAAGAGACATGAATAGTGCCCGGGGTCTCGCTATCTGGGTTATATCCTCCCCATAAAACGGGCCTTATGGGGGTATTTATAGAGCGGGTGCCTTGTAGACGGGCTTCTTGGACAAATTGGGCTTGATGGGCTCGGACTCGGTCTTCGGGCCTGAGCTCGTTGGGCTTTGACTCGGTCTTCGGCCCCGGGCTCTCCCGGTAGTGGGATCGGCGGGTAGAGTAAATATATCAGTAGCCCCCCAAATGGCCGGGCTTGCTTGTAAACACAGGCATTTGGACCCTGATGAAGGAAAAAAGAGTGCAGTGTGTATCCCTTTTTATGCGTATCGGAGTTTATTAAGATCCTGAATGCGCTGTTATCTGATCCTCCAGAGCCTCAATTGGAGAACGTGATCGTTCCTCGACGGCCTCCTGTCGGAGAATGGGAATACCTCTTAGCTCCTGAGGTCCTTCTTAGTAGAGAGGATCCTGCTTTGAAAATGTCTCTTCTTGTTGGACATGTTACTCTCGCCAGTTTGAGCATCTATTATTTTAATTGCGCTTGTGCACCTTTCATGTATGCTTGACTTTTGATGATTCAGGGCACCTGTAATTTTTATTGAAGTAGGTATCTCTATCCCTTGCTTCATAGCGAACCTGAGAACCTAAACCTGCGGTCGATTTTTTACGAACCTGTATTCTTCGGAACCTCGTTCGGTCCTTCATGTATTTTGGTTTTTGAACCTCGCTTGTCATTTAACTAATCAGGGTACCTATAATCCTGATCAAACTGGGGTACCTATATCCTTTACAGGTTCTTTTGCTAACCTGAAGACCTCCGTCATGGGCTTGTCGTTTGAGAACCTGGCTCCTCTAGCCCTTCTTTGATGTTATAGTGAACCCAGCACCTCTGGCTCCTTGTAATTTGTGAGTTTGGCTCATCTTGCCTTCCGTATGCCTGCTTGAAGGCCTCCAACTTCTATTTGTGTGCCTATGACTTTGCTGTATTCCGTCCTGGACAAATGATATGGAAAATTTAAGGGCCCTTAGACCATGTGGTTCCTGTTCTAGTTTTTTCCAACTCCAGCATCTGCACTTTGTTAGTAGGCTCACATTCTGCGGGAGGTTCTAACTCCCAGACCACTTGGAGTTGTTCATTCCTAAGCTCCACATGACCTCTTTCCAGGGCATCGGCAGGATTTTCGACTGTGACTATTGTTTTCTTTTCCGAATCCTCTGGTCCATTTGCTCCTTTGTGCCATATCGTTAACTTTATTTTCCTAAATTTGAAGTTGCCCTTTTGGGAGTGATGAACCTCGTCCTTTTTCAGCTTCTCCCATCTTTTGTGGGTCTATCTTTGTGTTGGAGAGTTCCTGCCTCTCTAAGTGTCTTCTTTCCATAAATAGGTCCTCCAGACGACCTCGCGGTATCTAGATCCAGCCCCCTGTATTGTTTCTTATAGATTCGGCTTTTGGTACCTTTATGTAGTTTAGCTTCTGGTTCCTGTATTGGGCCGGTTAGTATCATTGGTAGGTTCCAAGGACTCTTCCCTCTTTCGCTGCGGTTTGGCAAGCTTTGTGATTTGATCCTATGTTTGGAGATCAGGGCCTCTTGTTTCGCCCATTATAATTGGGCGAGCCCCTCGCTCAGCTAGTTCTATTGAAGTAATTGTGACTCTTGTTGGGCTCCCTTTGCTTGTAGCTTCTGTATCTAGGTCCTGTATTGAATTGCTGCAGTGAGCCTCTGCTTCCTGCGTACTAGAGACTCTTCCTTTCGTTATGGTTTTGTGAGCTTCTATCATCGGCTCCTGTATAAAACATGGGCTCGAGGGCCTTAGCTTCGGGATAAACAACCCTTAAGCTTTTCGAAGATTCTGGGCAGCATATGCCTTTAGCTTTTAGACTCAATGGTCCTTAAGCCCTTTTGAATATTTGGGCATTCTGTGCCTTGATTTTAGGACTAAGCAGCCTTTGAGCTAGCTTATTAATTTTTTTAGGTATACCTTTAGCTTTTGGGCTCAACAGCCCGTAGTTTTTTTGACCTGTGGGTACTTCTATACCTTTGGCATAGATTTAGGCTCGGCGGCCTCTCAGCTTTCCTAGGGGCTCCATTTGGGCTTCAGGAGCCTCAGGGCTTCTCCTAGTGACTCTTACAGGTACTTAATACCCCGGTCAGGCTGGATGTGAATTTAGGTATTCAGGAACCTTTTGGCCTTTTTGTGCTTTCGGGTTTATATCTCCTTAGCAGGCCTGTTTGTTGTAGCTTTCGGCGCGAGGGCCTTTGAGCTTCGGGGCTCTTATTGGTACAAGGTACCATGGCCTTGCTCCTTATAAATTTTGGGCGCGAGGGCCTTTGAACTTCGGGGCTCTTATTGGTACAAGGTACCATGCCCATGCTCATTATAATTTTGGGCACGAGGGCCTTTGCCTTAAAAGGTTATTTGTGTTGTAGAGTCTATTTGAATTTTGCATTCTATCTGGATTGCGGTGGCTTTATCGTCTACCTGCGATCTATTATAGTTTTCTTCTCTGAGTAATCCGGTGGGCCTCGTTTACTTCGGAGAGCTTTGGTTCCATTTGAGTATGAAATCACCAATTTGTGCTTTAGCATTCATGGGCCTGATCGCTACTTTTGGCTGCATTAGGGCCTTACGGTTTATGGCATCCATGAAGCCTTATGCGTTTTATGGTGTTTCTTGCTCAATCTTTACCCTTCGCTCTCCCTTGTTAACGAGCCTCGCATAGCTTGCTCTCAAAGAGAACCTGTGTATTTTGGAGCCGAGTGAAGCTTCCTTGCTCGGACGAGTTTATGAGCGATCCTGTCCCCTAGGTAAGCTTAGAATTTCTCTAAGTCTGAGCTTGCCTATTTTATGCTTCATTTTCATTGGAGCATGTTGAGCTCTTTGGAGCCTCGAGCAGTAGCCCCCAGCACAAGCTTCTTATTGCATTTTTTCTCCATTTCAACGGGAGCTTCATTAGATGTTGGTGTGCTTATGGGTGCCACTTGAGGTACCTATCGATCTTATAAAGGAATTGGGGAGGTTCTGTCACCTTCTGTGAGGGCCTCTTTAGATTTCTGGTTCCACTATAGGATTATTCTTTACATCTTTTCCTTCTGTGAGGTCCTTAAGTTATTCACTTTGTGTGTACCTATTCTGGTTCTGGCTTGTGTTAAAGCTTTTGTTCTTGATGATTTGCATAGAGAACCTGTGGTTGTTATTGCATCGTACCAGATTCCTAATAAGCTTCCTGTTTTTAAAAGTAAATCTTCTTTTTGCCTTTGACAGGAACCGGGTTTCATTTTTCATAATGATCCTCCTCTCCTAAATTTTTCTTGCTTTGTTTAAAGCACACTTCCTCATCATATGGCTTGGCGAGGGTCTCCAAATCATTTCATGCCTTTGTACAAGCTTCTTTATTGGTTATGTTCTTTGAACTGGGTTAATTGGTGCGAACCTCCACCTTCTGTTGTTGACTTAATCGTTTGTTCATTTCATGAGCGTAATTGGCATCTTTTTCCTTTGTGGAAGCTCTTATTGTGATACCTATCTCCGATGTAGGAATTTCTTTTGGACATACCTATTTGTATAACATGGCTTCTTTTCCTTTGTAGAAGCTCTCATTATGATACCTATCTCTCATGTAGAAATTTCTTTTGGATACACCTATTTGTATAACTCCTTTGAATGTCCAGCCCCTGCGGCTGGTTTCTTATAATCTTTTATAAGATATCCAGTCGTTGTTATTTGACTCCTTAAAATTTCATGAGGCTTCTTTGAGCTTCTAGAAATTGGTAGGCATTCTTCATTTGCACCAACTATCTCCCTTAGAGCTTCACCTATAGTTCATTATGTTTGTTGTGGTTTCATGGGGCTTATGTTGCCACCACAGAAACTCCTTAAGGTTCTGGCGTCATCACGCGAACCTCTTTCTTTGTTAGCTTTCTTTGCTTTGGATTTCCTATATGTTCTCCGTAGGAACCTCGTGAACGACTGTTGAGGTTTAATGTGAGCATAAACAATGTTTGTTTAAAGGTTCTTTGGACCTATTCATCTTGGAATCCGAAATCTGAAACCTAGAACCTGGAACCCTTTTTGTGCTAAGCCATGCGAATATGTTTTGCTAGAATAATTTTGCATCTGTTGGGGCTGTGAACCAGCACTGCTTGCATTGGTTTCGAGCATCCTAGGCCATATGACTCCTCCATACGAATTCTTTGAATCTGTTCACCTTTGTGGCGCTAGAAGGAAGGCTCTTCCTAGAGAACCTCATGCAGCTATTCCAGCAAGGGCTTTCAAAGGATTTTTCCATGGACCTAATGACTAAAATTCTAGATTTTCCAAGGTACCTCACAGGCATTCGCATATGGCGGGTAGGACCACCACAAATTGGTTCGCCATCATGATCGGCCTTTTGTTGCAGAACCTGCTACTTCGATAGGACCTGTTGGGTCATTGATGAATTGTGGGCAGTTGGATTCATTCCGGTAGCCTCTCTTCGAGTTCCGTAAAATATAAATTGCGGTGAGAGAAGATTCGTAGGATCTACACCACCTTTGTATGACATCTTTAGAACCTGTTCTAGTCTTTCTTCGTGCCTCAAAGATCTATTTTGAGTTATTGGTCCATTTGCGCGAACCTGAATTGTAATTGTCCTGTGAATTTTGTGGAACCTGTAGGTACATCGTTGGTGAGATTTTGCCTAAGTTTGGTGATAGATGACTTTGTTGAGAATCTTTTAGTTCCCACTTTAAGTATCAATTGGTTTCTTCTGAGGATCTTCATTGAACCTGAGCCGGCCCTACAGGATCTGCTTCAAATTGGCATTTCAATAATGGAAATGTCTTCGGGACGAGCGGATTTATTTTGGACCTCCGCCCTCCCTTTAAGACCTTTGAAATATTTTTTCCGGACCTAATAACTTATATTCCTCATGGAGGAGGTACCTCGTGTGCCCTGAATTGTGGGTCGCTAAACGGGATCTGGTTCTGATTGTTCTTTTGCAGAACCTGTCATTTCTGTATTATTTTGCAGGACCTGTCATTTTTGTAGGACCTGCTCTTGGTTCACATAGGACCTTCAGGACCTTTGAAAATTTTTTTTCGGGCCTAATAATTTATATTCCTCATCGAGGAGGTACATCATGAGCCCTGGTTGTGTATCACTGGGTGGGATTAGTTCCTGTCTAATGAGAATTTTATGAGCTCATCCTCTTCACTCCCCCTTTTTTTGGGTCCGAGTGAAGAACCTGTTTTATTTTATGAATTGCGAACCTGCTTGAAAACTTCAGGAGGACCTAAAAAAAAATTATATTTATATATATAACATTTATATTTTTGCCGACAGATCTGGCAGTTTTGGTCCTTACGCGTAGGCTTCTTGGTCCGATTTTTTACTGCAGTATCTTTTAATTGTTGGTGACTTTGTAGATCCTGTTTTTTGGACCTATTTTTTTTTACAAGCATCTCCAAAAGCACCATATTTATTTGTTCCCGAGCATCTGTAAAATTTTCAGACTTATTAACCTGTTTATATAAGACATACATATACATTCTAATTTTTATAAACCTGGCCAGGTCCACTCAATGCATGAGGGCCTCCACGAGTTCCTTTAGGTTCGAGCTTCTATTTTTTGTTCCATTTTTGCAGAAGCTTCTTTGAGGACCTATCACATTGGCAGCATCTATCACTGAGTGTTTTTGCTTTCTCGGAAGCTTTAGGATCTGTTCATTTCTCGAGCATCAGAACTTTAATGATGGCATGAGTGTGATTTTGTTCACGGGCCTGAAGTTCGACAAATTTGACCCTTTTGCTGCAGGACCTGCGATTCCGATAGGACTTGCTAATGGGTCATTGATGAATCAAAAATAAGGGGTGTGTATTTTATTGATGTTCTTGGGGTATACAGAGAAAAAGAGACGTGAATAGTGCCCGGGGTCTCGCTATCTGGGTTATATCCTCCCCATAAAACGGGCCTTAGGGGGTATTTATAGAGCGGGTGCCTTGTAGACTGGCTTCTTGGACAAATTGTACTTGATGGGCTCGGACTCGGTCTTCGGGCCTGAGCTCGTTGGGCATTGACTCGGTCTTCGGCCCCGGGCTCTCCCGGTAGTGGGACCGGCGGGTAAAGTAAATATATCAGGTATGGTGGAATAATAGATCTAATATGGTTAAATCTTTCGTCAAAAGCATTGTGAAATAAGTTTTGAGTCGGTCTCTATCCGAGAAAGTTTCTTGAACCGGTGAAGAGGACACCGGCTAGGGCATTGACCCATCAATGTTAATCATTCCTGTGCACATACATTTCCATTGGGTCTCGACCACTGAGAGTTTGCTTTGCTTCATTCTCAATAGCAACAAGATTGGAAGCATGAAGAAAAAATAAAAGGCAAGCTGTTTCTAGAGGAACCAAGAACAGAACCTACAATCCTTGAATTGAGTCTGATTTGGGGGTTGAGTTTAGAGACAGGAAAAAAAAAAAAAAAAACTCAATGATTCAGAATTTCGGGCACGGCATATGTTATGTGCCACAAAATATTGGCTATGTCCACAAAATATGAGAGTTAATTAGCCGTTGTACGATCCAAAAGGTTCATCCACTATTAACAAAATTAAAATCCTAATTAGCAACAAAACTCTAGCAAACATCTAAGAATCAGTTATTGATAAGAAAAAGAAAAAAAGAAAAGAAAAGAAGAAAGACGTAGAATTCAGTTTGAAGGCCCAGTGGGCTTTTAGGTCCACTTTAACCTATTCAGGATGTAGGTTGTTGTTCTGGATTTTCCAAAGATTTGTCACTTCCTTTTGTGGGACATTAACAAACTGCCCAGGAATCAATGTTGATTAGATTCTCCGAAGTCAAAAAGATACAGCAGTGGAATTAACCCTTTGCTGATTAAGTAGGAAGACCACCTTCTGTTGAATTCCAGCAAAACAGTGCAGCCCTTATTAGTAGTGCTGCTTAAGGCTTTTCGAATTCAGAATTTCTGAACTAGAAAAACCATCATAAAGGAAATTTTCGGTACATCTGTGGAAAATTGGGGAAATGGGGAAACAGGATTGAATATTTATCAACATTAATGATCAAATTACATAGGCAGTATTTCCTCCATCCAAAAGTGGCATAGGATACGATATACATAAATAGCTATTTTGATCATTGCTAAATTAGCCAGAGTAATTAAACGCATACCACAACCCAAATATGCCTACTGATGCTCTTGAACAAACCGGCTCCAGTACCAGTGTCGCTTCCAAACAATATACATGGAGTCCAGTGGGATTCCTTTGGTCTCGGGTAAGAAGAGCACAACAAAGATGGTCATCAAGGCGATCCAGCCCCCATAGAATAGGAATGTCCCAAATTTGAAGTGGCATAGCATTGCCAAGAAGGTTTGTGACAGAACAAATGTAGTGGCAAAATTTACAGCAATAGTTATGCTCTGGCCAATGGATCGAACTCTCATTGGGAATATTTCACTTGGAATGAGCCAGCTTAGAGGTCCC
>JAKUCV010001718.1:4618-38970 GCA_028386065.3 Turnera subulata | reverse complement strand
AAAAAAATCAAACATTCCTGGACTTTGTTTGAAGCCATCCAAGGAAAAAGGCTTCAGGCCTGTGAAACTACAATGAGTCTATATCATTTGGGAAGAGTTATAAGCAATGTTGTCGAACCCGAGCGTCGAACCCGGTTAACCATGGCCCAATTGGGTTTCCAAGTTAATAATTTCTTTTTTAATTTTCGGTTGAACCCCGATTTGACCAGTATTTACTCGAAAAAACTAGGACCAGGTCAACCTCTGATCCGAGTTTAACAACACTTGTTATAAATCTTCATCATTCTCTTGTAGGATTATTAACTATCAATATATGTTAGTTTTTTATGTTATTATAATAGATCTATGTTTTCTTTTCTTTTAACTTATTTTGTGTGGTTATAATGATGGTGTCATGTACCTATTATCTTTTAATGAAAACATACGATCCGGATCCAATTCGGATTAGTCGGAGGGGGGAGTGTAAAGCTATGGATAACAGTTGGGAAACAAAAAAAAATTGATTAAAAAAAACTAATGGATATAAGTTTGGGCCCTCTAGGCAATCTTCATGACACAAGGCTTGCAGTTTCACAGGCCTGGAAGATCAACACAATTTGGATCCCCTATCGGCCCAAATGGGGGTCAGTGGGCTTAGTGGCTGGTGGGATCAAAATGAAGTATCCAATAGAAGGGCGAAATAGCCCTTTTAAGTTGCTAAAATTACAAATTAAACCTGCCTCCTCACAAATCATCTACTACTACCGAAATCGAGCACGAGAGAGACCGACCTCCCAATCCCTAGCTCCTTTCTAATCCAATCATATATATGTTCCCCAAATCGAAAACCCCAACCCAAACCCCCCAATACTAGAACTACTACTACTACCTCACAAATTTTCCAGAGATAGAGTGAGAGATTGTTTTTTAAACCGAATTTTTTAACGGTATGGATCACCACGACGAAGACCACGAGCATGAACAAGAGCAAGAGCACGAGGTCTACGGCGGAGAGATCCCCGACGAGGAAGGAGAGATGGACGCCGATATCGACATGTCGTCTAGACCTGAAGACGACGAGGACCAAGACCCTAACTCCAAGGTCGGTGTCTCTCTTTCTATTTCAGCCCCTCTCTCTCTTCGCTATCGGTTTATTGTTTTTACTAGTACTAATTAGGTTTTGTTTTGTTTTTATGGCGCGAAGGATTTGGAGGATATGAAGAAGAGACTGAAAGAGATCGAAGAAGAGGCCGGCGCTCTCCGCGAAATGCAGGCTAAAGTGGAGAAGGAGATGGGCGCTGTTCAAGGTACTACTAATTGTGTTTTTGTTTTTGCTATTTAGGTTTCTAATTTGGTCAGTGAACTGTGGGAAGAGATGTTTGTTTGGTTCGGCGCTTGTTTTTTTTGGGTGATCTGACTAGATACGTGAATTATATAATTTTGGGCCTATACGAGGTTTTTAGTAGGATTATTTCAGCTACGTATCTATATTCTGCTGTAATGTGCAGTACGGGCTTGATGGATGATTAGTTTTGTTTTGGCGTGGAATGCTTTGTGTGTTATTATCTGATGTTAATGCTCTTATTAAGTCTTGTTCTTCTTATTGTGAATTTGACTTTTATTTTTTCTTTTCTATTGGCATGCATGAAGATTCCTCAGGTGCTTCTGCATCTCAAGCTGAAAAGGAGGAAGTGGATTCTCGGTCAATTTATGTTGGTAATGTGAGGGTCAATATCCTTAGAACCTCTTTTTGTTTTTTGTTATTTTTCCCCCCAAGGATGTCGCCATCCACCACATATTCTTATGTCCAATTTGATGTTAAGTATTTTTTGTTTGCTTTATTGATGGTAATCTATGATGTCTTCATAGAGCATTGAATTTGATATTATTTGTTTGATATCTGGTGAGGTTTCCCCCCAGGTTTAGGTCTAGTGAGGTTTCCCTGAATCTCTCTCTTGTCTCTCTCCTTTAGTACTTGATAAAGGTTTTCCCTAGCATGAATAGTAAAACATTATTTCTTGGAAACACTCTGAAAAAGTTGCCCTATAGTGAGTAACATTTTCTGTGGATGTCTGTTCTCTTTTCTTTTTTTGATCTTCATATCTGTTCTTGGCTTCAGGTAGACTATGCTTGCACTCCTGAAGAAGTGCAGCAACATTTTCAATCATGTGGTACAGTGAACAGAGTGACAATTTTGACAGACAAGTTTGGTCAACCAAAGGGATTTGCGTATGTGGAATTTGTAGAGATTGACGCTGTTCAGAATGCTCTTTTGCTAAATGAAACTGAACTTCATGGCCGTCAGTTGAAGGTAGATTTTTGCATTTCATTTGCTACTTATTGCTATGCTAATGGACCTGAATGATTATAAAACCAGATCTGGTTTACTCTTAGGTCTCTGCCAAGCGAACCAACATACCTGGAATGAAGCAGTATAGGGGAAGGCGCCCCAACCCATATTTTGGCTTCAGGTCTCGAAGGCCTTTCATGCCCGCTCCTTTCTACCCTGCATACGGGTATGGCTAAGCACTGCACTGTCTTTTTATCTTATTTAGTTCCTGTAGCGTCTTGAGGATGAAAGTTTATATCCTACGTTTATAACTGTGGGGAAAGGTTTTGATACTAAGTTTGCAACTCAGGGAGTCTTTTTCTTTTTGCTCCTTTTCTCCCTCATGAATATAACTGGTTATTTCCTAGAAAACAGTTGTATAGACTTGAAACCACTAAACACTTAATCTAAAGTGGGAAACTAGAAAGGAAGAGGTTTCTGTGAGTGCCATTCTGTCACCTTCTTCCTTGTGTGAAACCTGATGCTGCACAACTGTCCCATTGTCTGCACGATATCGTGGGATGTTGTGTTGTCACCTGAATAGGGATACTGCTGCATGTATGATGAGGTGTTCTTGTGGGGAAGTTTCTCTGCATGGATTTAATCTGCAATGACTGTTATGGCTGGCCCTCTTTCAAGCTTTTTTGGCCGACGATTTCATGTCTACAGTGTTTCACTAGTTAGTTAGGTTAGGTGCCCAATCAAGGTATGGTTATAGTGGAGGTGGGGTATTGCAAGCTCAATTAGGTTGCCATTGTAACTATGAAGATCATCAGTCTAGCATATTTTGTTAATATGGTTTGCCCCACCCTCAAGAAAGCTTCCTTCAGGGAAAAGCCGACACACTTTCCAATATTCCTGCCTCAGCCTCAGTTCCCATTAGAAAGATATGGGAAGTATGCCCACCTTCGGGCTAAACCTTGCATACCAAGATAGTAGTTGCTGTTAATTTCTTCCCTTGAATGTTGTATAGCCTGTTTTCCTTAGGATTTATGTAGTTTTAAAATGTTGTATGTCTTGCCACATGTTCTGTATATGATATGGATTCTTCGCTTCTGGCTATTTGCCAATTTGACCAGCTCTATCCTTGTTGAAGAAAAAGAGATTATTCTGCATAATAGATAATATTTCCCAACTCTATTTTGTGTGATTGCTCATGTTTCTATAAATTTCATCTTGTTTGCAGAAGGATGCCGAGGTTCAGGCGGCCCATGCGTTATAGGCCATATTAACTTGGGTGTACTGTCTACGGCCGCAATTGTGGCAAGACCACACTCGCAGCTGGTCCGTGGCTATTGTAATATTTTATAGGCCAGAGGATTATAATCATCATTTCCATGGCACTGGCCTGCCTGATTTTTCTTAGATCGAAAGCTCGCTGCAAGGATGAACCCGTGTTCACCCAATCCAGTAATTGACTTGTTCTGGAGAGGAGAAAGGGTGCCAGATATGCAAATGTTGTGCTAGTGATTCTTCTGTACTCTGAATTTTTGGTCTCATATTTATGTTTGTCGCTGAAGTCGGTTAAAGATTTGTTGGAATTCATATCATAATTTCATTGAGAGTAACGCTGTTGTAGTTCATAACACGAAATGACTTGCTTTGCTTTGCTCCGCTCCGCTGTTCTTGCAATTAGTCTGTTCTTCATATTGATGGAGGCAAGTTGGCCATGACCCATGAACGAGGTGCTAAATGCGAAATGATCTCTTGTTCAAAGCGTTTTACTTGAATGAACTACATGATGTAAGATAGCGGAAAAGTGTGGTCAATTTTCCACAAGGCATTTCACTTACCAACAAGTCACCACATTAAAAAAGTGTTTATGGCTGTATAAAATTACGTTTTCCTGTAGCTGATATATATACGTAATTAGCTGTATTTGCTGCAGCAGGTAAACAACGTGGTACAAACGTTGGGATATTGATAATTCTAGTCATTCTAGACAACTTGCAAAAACATTTTCACAGTAGGGAATTAAGGAATTCTCAGCCCAGCCTGGCAGCACCTTCTGAAGATAAACACCCCATTAACTGCACATGTTCCTACCAACTACATATATATCCCATAGGCATCTTAGGTTTCCAGCATGTATACAGTATATATGTTATTTGGTTTTTTTATACAGAAACAGATACTGACAGTACAACTATCACTATTTTCTTTGCCATAACTCTCGAGCGAAGAACGAATTTTGATAAGATGGGGATTGTGACAGGTTTCTTTTCACCCCCCCCCCCCTCCCCCCCCCCTTCAAGTTTTTCAAATTATGAAACCTGGGCAACAAAGACAAATGGGCCTGTTGGCTTCATCGTTCGGCATGTTAACGCCTATTAAATGAGCCCAAATATTTAACAAATTCCAGGCCCGGGTAGTGGTTAAAGTGCTTGGGTTGGGCCTAAAACTCCATATATTTCCACGATATCCTGTTTCGAACTAAAGCCCAGCTCGATAAAAGCATTACCGGAGGCTGCTCTTTTTTCAATCTCCGGCTAATTCTCAACTGCCTTTTCTCTACCTCCGTTCTCTACAATTTCATTCCTCGACTTTTCTGCTGTTTGTGGCGCTAATGGCTTCCTCTAAAGAAACTGATAGTACACCGGATACTCCATCCTCGTAATAATCTTGCTTAATTATCTTTATTTTTGTTTTTCCTTTACAAATTGGTGTTTTTATCTGCTCGATTGAGGTTTCCATCTCCGATTTCGTTGGTTTAAAACTCTCTCCCTTTTTCTACTCCTCCTTATTTTTTCTCATATATGGCTGAAATTCTGTTTAGAGAGTGCATCTAATCAATTAATTTTCAGGCCAAAGAACGTATACAAGGATCCAGATGATGGGCGGCAACGGTTTCTCCTGGAGTTGGAGTTTGTACAATGCCTTGCCAATCCTACTTATATACACTGTAAGGCTCTTGACTGAACAACCTGTCACTGTGTGGGTTTTTGCTGGTTTTATAGTAGATTCGAGTGTTTACTGAGGAATTGGTGACGGAAATTTAAGGGTAAAGCAAGAATTTTGTTAACGAATTTTTCTTGTTCTTTTTTTTCTTTTTTTTTTTTATCTGATGCCTGTGTTCTTGTGTCGCTTCTCTTTTATTCTTTGCTATTGAAGATTTGGCTCAGAATCGGTACTTTGAAGATGAAGCGTTTATAGGATACTTGAAATACCTGCAGTACTGGCAACGACCAGAGTATATGAAATTTATAATGTGAGTTTAGTCCTGTTAATTGTAGCTGCTGTTGTGATTTGAGTAGTAGTCCTTTTTTTACAACTGCTTCAGGTTTTGGTCTGTGGACTAAAAATGTGAATGATTCCAGGTATCCTCACTGTCTATTTTTTCTGGAACTTCTGCAAAATGCAAACTTTCGTAATGCAATGGCTCATCCTGGCAACAAGGTTTGCTTCCAATGGCAACTTTTTATATTGGATTTGTGACAGATAGATGTAAAATCAAGGTCAGCTACGAGATACTGTTAATTAACATGTTGATTGGCATTGACACTCCCAAGTTTTTTGTTTTGCTCGGGTTATACCAGCTTCAACTACTGTGGACATTCATTTATTGTTGAATGGTTTTACATTTTTTGTAAGACTCTAGCCTGGTTTACTGTTTCTGGCTTACTTCATTAGATTGGTTATCGTTTTTGTGTAACTGAAGGCTTGGTCCATAGTTCCTCTCGGATGGATATGTAGACATGATCTCTAGTTCTTCTGAAAGCATCCTAACGGAAGTTGCTGCTTTATTCTTCTTATGGTTTATTTGTTTTCATTTTACTTCATACTTTTCATTTCGAGTCAATAATTTATATTCATGGACAACTTTGGTTCACTGTTGATATCTGGACTTGTAGGAGTTGGCGCATAGGCAGCAATTCTTTTTCTGGAAGAACTACCGAAACAACCGGTTGAAGCATATTTTACCAAGACCCCTTCCTGAACCGCCTGCTGCACCCCCTGCTCCTGTTCCTTCTTTGCCTCCTGTGCCACCCGTGCCTGCCTCAACTATGGCTATGCCACCTGCTTCTGCCCAAGCACCTTCTCCAATGCCTTATGGCATGCCTCCTGGATCTGCTCTAGCAAAAAATGATATCAGAAGTAGTGGAGTTGACAGAAGAAAAAGGAAGTATGTAACTTAACTTTCATCTGATATGGTAGTTTGGTATGTGACTAGCTGGATGCCTGTTATCCTTTCTCTGTGAAAGAAAAGACGGTATGTATCAGCGTTCTGATGTTTGCATAACTCGATTGCCACAGGAAAGAAGTATGAGAACTTCTGGCTATATTAAAGCAGCAGAGTAATATCTCCTAAGGTCACCATACCATCCAATTTGTTGGTTTATGACATCTGATAGAAGCCTTGAAGATTCAAATGAATGGCGTGCATACGTGTTAAAAGTACCACCCTATAAACAAGAGATGAGGAGAGGAATGTACTTTACTCAGGTTTGCTGAAGTTTTTATCATTTCCAGATAGATGGCTAAACATCATTGCTGCATTTCATAGTACTGGTTCCTGCGGACCATGAGCAGACTGCAAAAACATTCCCTTCTTTGTACTTTTGAGTTTGCTGGGGCAGAGAATTCCAAAATTAACTGGGTAGTTGGTTTTCTATTTGTACGATATCCATCTGGTAGCTAAGAACCCTGCTGCTTTTGACTCCTGTCCAATAGATTCTGGCACCCCTTTGTATTTGTATTATTCTTTTCCTTTATACGTACTTGCTTCTGTGTTGGCTCTTTTCCATTTTCTATCAGTTTCCGGTGCTCAGGCCAAAAGAATGGCAAGCTATGTATCACTTAAGTTCAAACTTCACCAAATCATGGGAACATTTGAGAGATCATGACTTGGATTATAACAACCAGACAACGTGAATTATATTCTGGTTCCTATTCGGATTCCAACTGTAATATAGCCCTAGTTCAATAGCTACCACAAGTATTCCGCACATGAGCTGATAGGTGCCTAACTTCCTACGAATTATATTCTATTTACAATTCATGTTCCAAGTAAGGCAACCCAACATAGCTTTAGCTTAATAGACTTTGCTGGAGTTAAGCTGCCCAAGTCACATGCTTGACAAGTGCGACAAACCAGAATGCCAAAAAATATTCAGACTAATTGCGTCATTTTACATAAACGCATCAATAAGGAGTTTAATGTCTCTTAAGCAAGATTTCGAATTCTATCTCTACCTTATGCATAAAAATACAACATTAAGGTTTTTCCAATAACAGGGACGAGTACCTGAAGGAAAGGACTAAGACTACTTCCCTGTTTCCACAACTATAGGATGTTCAACCATCTACAAAAACGGGTCCAACTATAATATGCATTTTTTTCTTCGTGAAAACTTTAATATATCATCTCCTCCATAGTTTTGGTCCCATTTAAGACAGATTAGATTAGTAGTAATGTTTAGAAAACTCCATTAAATTTCAATTTTTAGAGATAAGAATGGCTAGCATGACGTGGAAGAACACGCTCCTAACCAGCTCATGCACAATGGAAAAAAACTGTATTCTTTTTTTTTTTTTGATCAAGAAAAAAAATTTCTTTAAGCTCCATCCTTTTATGAGAATATCAATCCACGTCGTCTTAGACGCGGCGAAACAACATGTCTGTGCCTTATCGAAGGCGGCTCGTCGCGTCAATATTGAACAATTTTTTTTCCTCACCTACCAAAAATATATTTAGATAGAGATAGTTCACAGCTCACCGCCACGAGGAATTGGAGATAAAACTTATTGGCAATAAAAAAAAAGGAAAAGTAAAAACTAAAAAGTCATTAGGCTAGATAAACTTTAGAAATAATTTATAGCTTTTTCTTTTATCAATCATTATCATCATATGTAATAACGATGTTGACAAAAAAAATTGAGTGATATGGCTACAAAAAATTGTGATTTGAGATTTGATTGAAATCCATTAAACTTTACAGAAAGAGGGTTTTAATGGTTAATTTTCTAAAAATAAAAATAGAAACAAAGCAATTAATATTAGTTTTATTTTCTAAAACCACCATACAAGTCGAAACAAACCTTCCCTTTTTTTTCCAAGAAAAAAGAACTATTTGAATAGAAATGAGGAATTAGATTCTATTAAAAGAAGGAACGAGTTTCACAGATCCAAAAGGTAGATATATGTTCTACAATATGCCCAGCCCACGGTCGAAAATTACCCAAAAACGTGGTTGCCATGAGAAAAATAAGATGCTTCACGTGGAGAAGTAAAGAAAAACATTTACGTGCTGAATTTCAGGCGTGTTCGTTGTTAAATTGTACAAGGAACAATTGCTTGACCCTTATAAGAGGCAGGGCCACTGGTTGTGAAATTCTAATTTGCTTCCTCATTGGGCCACTTTCACAGTTGAAGAGGACTGTATATTACTATATGATATTCTAATGTGTGATGTGTTAAAGTCGATCGCCGAGTGGACAACATTGACAAACCAAAAATTGTGGAGGGTAAAAGCATTAAAATTGAATTGATCAACTGAGTTCAATGGATTATTATATAACAGTCAACTTTGTTTTTTCCCAAAAACCCCAGTTACGTTTGATTGGAGGAAAAAGAAAATGCAAATGGAACACTAAAAATTAGGGGAATTTAAGAAAAATTGACAAGCCCTTTTGTGGGTAATGCTGTTTAAGAGTGACACAAAGATATTGCAAAAAAAAAAAAAAACAACTAGGCAGATGAGTAAGACAACAAGAGCACATAACCCTATAATAAAGCGAGTTATTAACTGTAACGCCCCATATTTTGAGCATGTCCTCCCATAGCGGGAGAGGAAAGAAAACAAGAAAAAAAAGGTTAAAAAGTAAAAATGACTCCTGTTTTTTTTTTTTTTCCTGTCTTGTTCCCAAATGAAAAAATAAAAAAGATTGAGGCGTGACGTCACTGACCTGAGTTTTTTTTGAACGTTGATCCAATTAAACACCTCTTAAAGTCTTAATATTAAATACATCCCCTATCTAATTAACTTTTTCCACTTGTGACCGGGATCAGTAGCGCTCTCTCCTTCTCCTTTCGTATTTGTATAAACGCCAATGTTTATCTAGCCAAGTCACAACTGACTGGTGGTGATCCCATATGTCCAATTATATTATTCTTTGGCCTTCCCTATAAATACCCATCTCCGCTCACGTCTCTCCCTTCATCCCTGATTTGTTAGTTCTCGATTTAATTGTTTTTCTTAATTCCTCCCATACAATCTTCAAGGCACGCTTTGTTTTTGTTTTTAGAGTTCAAGACACCATTACCATGAATGCTCTTGCAGCTACGAACCGTAACTTCCGTCGGGCAGCCCGTATTCTTGGGTTGGACTCCAAAGTTGAGAGGAGTCTTTTGATCCCTTTTAGAGAGATCAAGGTATTGAGGAAAAACGAAACGAAAGAACGAGTCTTTGGTTTTTGTTGTTTAATGGCATTAGTGGTGTAAAGCTTTCTTTTTTGTTTGCTCTGTGATTCTGTTTTTTTTTTTTTTTTCTGTGATGGTGGGTTTGGTGTGATGAATGTGTGATGATCAGGTGGAATGCACGATCCCCAAGGATGATGGAACTCTGGTCTCCTACGTTGGATTCAGGGTGCAACATGACAATGCTCGTGGGCCCATGAAGGGAGGGATCAGATATCATCCCGAGGTGGGTTCATGATGTTGGTGATCCTTTGATTTTGATGGTGTACCGTTTGATTTCCATTCACAATTTAGCTTGGTGTAGCTGAACTGTGTTGTGTTCTCTGATCAAGACTCCAAATCTCTTTGTTGAGTTTTTAGCTTTTTGGGTTTTCCTGGGAAATTGTGATTCAGCTGGGTGGATCTGAAAGCTGATGTCTTTCTGTTCACTTTTTGTTGTTATGCCTTGGGATTTTTAGGATAGAAAGCTGCTTTTTGAATCTTTCTTTAATATATCCTCACTCATGTTTGCTGTCTGAGCAGTTTCACTTGAATGTCTTTCCCTTCATTCCTTCCTGATCAAAGATGGAGAGAAAGAAGTTTTGGCTCTTTTTTGTGTGTGGTTTTGTTGATCATTTCAAGCTCGTGAATTGACAATGTATTGTTTCTGTATTTGTTCCAAAAGGTTGACCCTGATGAAGTGAATGCTCTAGCTCAACTAATGACATGGAAAAGCGCGGTGGCAGACATACCATACGGTGGAGCCAAAGGAGGTATTGGTTGCAGCCCAAGGGACTTGAGTAAAAGTGAGTTAGAACGGCTTACTCGTGTTTTCACTCAGAAGATCCATGACCTCATTGGCACCCATATAGACGTCCCTGCGCCTGATATGGGCACCAACGCTCAGGTTATACAACCCACATTGATACATCTTCATTTGTCGTTGTATATTGATATCCAAGATTCAATTTTTAGTTACGATGGTAACTTTGAACTAATGGTTATTGGCTTATAATTTATGAGCAGACAATGGCATGGATTTTGGACGAGTACTCAAAATTCCATGGTCACTCTCCAGCTGTTGTGACTGGAAAGCCCATTGTAAGTAATGACGCTTGGATTGCTTGTAAAGCTTGAAGTAATTATAGCTCTCTCCTCACTCAATCTTCATATTTCTGGTGTTAGGATCTTGGCGGATCACTGGGTAGGGAGGCTGCAACTGGACGGGGAGTTGTTTTTGCCACTGAAGCATTACTTGCTGAATATGGAAAGTCTATTGAGGGTTTGACATTTGCAATTCAGGTACTCATAAACTAGTTGTTGATTAGTTTTCTGCTTGAAACATCACCCTGGTTATATTATATACCGTCTTGCTTTTGAAACATTAACTTACCATGGTGCTTCCAGGGATTCGGGAATGTAGGGTCTTGGGCGGCAAGGCTTATACATGAGAGAGGTGGGAAGGTAATAGCAGTGAGCGACATAACTGGTGCAATTAAAAATCCAAATGGAATTGACATACCAGAATTGATTAAGCATAAAGATGCCGCTGGCACTTTGAATAATTTCGGTGGTGGAAATTCTATGGATCCCAACGAGTTGCTAGTACATGAATGTGATGTCCTCATCCCATGTGCGTTAGGTGGAGTTCTAAACAGGTTAGTCCTGTGCAGACTACTTGATCCTATTCACTTGTATTTCATGGTTCACACTGCAATTAACTGCTAATTTTTTATGCTACCTTTATCCTTAGCATAGTACTTAGCATTGTAACTTCCCTATTTTTCCCCTTTTAAAAGACACATGAAATGTTGACTTGATCGGACGCTTCTACAATAAGAAAAAGCTTGCATCAAGTGATTTACTTTAGATGCCCCATTAAGAAAAAGTGACTCGTTTAGGTCCAAATACTAATGGATTGAATCTTAAGAGCCCTCGCAATCTGTATGCGGGATGATCATATATCAAAATATAATTCTCCATATCCTAATCTATTGAACTTTAGTCTGATTCCCTGTGGTTATCTTCTGAAGGGAAAATGCTGCACACGTGAAGGCCAAGTTCATAGTGGAGGCAGCAAACCACCCTACTGATCCGGAAGCAGATGAGGTAAGATTATGACCCAACTCTCATCTTTGTGCAAGTGAAGATGTAGAAACATGCAATTCTGATTTTGTAAGAGGGTTTTTATATTGCAGATTCTGTCAAAGAAAGGTGTCATAATACTTCCTGACATATACGCTAATTCTGGAGGTGTGACTGTCAGCTATTTCGAGTGGGTTCAGGTAAAACCATAACAGCAAGAGCTGCTCTCCTCCTTACTCTTTTGTAATGGATTAGAATGTTAAAAATCTTTCCTGTTAATGAAATCATGGGCAAACCATAAAATTTAGATGGCCAATAGAAAAACTAGGCAAGTGAGCTTTGAAATTGGTACAGCCAACAGCTTTTGGGTTATGAATAGCAATCCCCTGGTTTATGAGAGATGGGATCCCCATTATAAGAGATTATATGGATTATTTTGCTCCTTGGAACGGCTAACTTCATTACCAAACTTCTTTGCTTTATGCAAGTGCCGTGTCTTTGGTTTAACCTTTTTTATCTAGTTGGTCGGTCAAAGGAAAAGGTTCAAATTTGTTATGCCTGTGTATCTGCTGTTATCTGTTAGTAGGTAGAGGGGATAATACATGATTAGTGATCATCATAAACTGTGCAACAAAGTACTTGGACACGCTACTTAATACTGAAGTAACATGTTTTACTCTTGTTATGCAGAATATTCAAGGTTTTATGTGGGAAGAAGACCAAGTGAACAAGGAGCTAAAGAGGTATATGACTCGTGCCTTCCACAACATCAAGAACATGTGCCAGACGCACGATTGCAATCTTCGGATGGGTGCCTTTACTCTTGGTGTGAACCGAGTTGCCCGTGCCACACTGCTAAGAGGATGGGAAGCATAAACCTGGCTTCCCCTGTTAAGCCATATTTTTATCTTTATCCAACTTTTACTCCATTTTTTAGAGCTGAAGGAGACAACTCCACAGCCATTCTTACCTCCCGCCATAGTTGTTCTTATTCTCTAGAGTTGAATCCATTGTACTTGGATTTTGGCATATTCATTGGGAGGGTCCTTTCTTTTTACTCAAATTCCTGTTGGAACCATTCGGATAAACGAGTTACAATGTTGTATTACTTGCTTATTTAATTTAACATGAAATGCTTCTTTACTTGCCAAGTTGCTGTTTGAAACCAACTTTTGCTGGCACTTTGATCTTTTGAGCAAAGTTACTTCTTTCAAGCCGCCTCGTTTCTTACTGGTTAGCGTAGCATAGTTCCAGCATCCTCCTCCCGTTTTTAAATGGACAAATGAGGAGAAATTATTGATTATAGAGAGCAATCTTGTTTGTTTATAAAGTATTTTACTTAAAAAAGTGTCAACTTGTTGCTCGTAGCAGTTTCTTTTATAATAACAAAGCTTCAGAAAACCAGTACAGATACAAATAACTTGCCCATACTCATTACTGACAAAAGGGGTGAGGCAAGATAATCTTATTTATTATGCATCATGGGCCACTTTCCCCCTCCATTTCCATCTGTTACCACTGTTACAGACTAGAAACAACGGAGAAAAAGAGAAGGAACCACAGATAACCAGTAGCATCAATGTCTTCTGTTGCCATTTCAGCCTCATTGCAGATATCATGCAGCTCACAACATGTCACTAGGAAAGTACAGCCTCAAGCTAGTGTAGCCAGACCTTCACGCTATGTGGGTTCAAAGCAGGTAACCCATGTTGCAACTGTGAACATTGAAGCCCCAAAAGGGCTTAGCGTAGCTGAACAACAGGAGAGATCGGGTTTGCCAGTTGATGGACCAAACAATACTCATGACAAATCAGAGCATAGTCTGGAAACAGAACCTTCTGCTCCCAGATTTGCTGATGAGCGCTGGAAGAAGGGGACATGGGATCTAAATATGTTTGTTAAGGATGGCAAGATGGATTGGGATTGTCTGATTGAAGCAGGTGAGTTTGTCCCTTTTACTTTAGTAAGATGTAATTTACTGTTAATACGCTCCAGCATTTTTTTCTGCAACAAGCCTAGTAGTAACTTTCTATGAGTACCACTTTTAGTGTACTGTTTCTAACTGAAATTTGTCTGTAGGGCGTTCTTCTTTTACTTAAGCAATGACTGGCTTCCCGAATTTAACTGGCTCTAATCCATGGATTCATACTATAACATAGTAATCTTCAGATTGAGTTGATAATTAACATTATTATGACCCAAGTCGCCAATGACTGACAAGGGTTGTATCTTAGATCCAGAAAGTTAACATTCCATGTTTGACATTGATGTCAAATTGTTAATCTAATCAAGATTATGTGACATAGTTGCAAAGCAAATTCGTGAAACACTAAACTTGTTATACATCAAACACACTGCTATGCTTGAAGAGTTGAAGGTTCGGCCCACTTTCATGTTTATGGTTTTAATTAGGACAGCAAACTTGCCAGACAAGAGAAACACCATTTCATCAACCAATTCAAACCACAATCTGCATTTTTTTAAACATGATCTGTTGGTCTTGTAGAAGCAAGGAGGAGAAAATTTCTTGAAGTGTACCCAGAAGCATCAACAAATGAAGAGCCAGTGCTGTTTCAGAGCTCCATCATACCTTGGTGGGCATGGCTCAAAAGGTCATATCTCCCGGAGGCAGAGCTACTCAATGGTTAGACTTGAAAC
Source organism: Turnera subulata (assembly GCA_028386065.3). Taxonomy (NCBI): domain Eukaryota; kingdom Viridiplantae; phylum Streptophyta; class Magnoliopsida; order Malpighiales; family Passifloraceae; genus Turnera; species Turnera subulata. Next base: position 24,523 of record JAKUCV010001718.1, on the reverse strand, counting down.
TAGATCTCTCATAGTCTCATTCGATTAAGTAGACAATTCATCGCTTTTCCTTGCAACTAAAAATGAACCCACACTTTGGATGAGTTTTGCAGGTAGAGCTGCAATGGTGGGATTCTTTACTGCATACGTTGTTGATGGACTGACAGGACTTGATATGGTTGGGCAGACAGGAAACTTCGTATGCAAAGCAGCACTTTTCGTGACCATCATTAGCATAATCCTGTTTAGGAAAACTGGAGACCTGGAAAACCTAGGAAAACTGGTTGATGAAGCAACCTTCTACGACAAGCAATGGCAAGCATCCTGGAAAGACCAAAACACCGCAAGCCCTGCTGATAAGAGTGGAAAAAATGTGTAGCTAAACATTGGTCATGTAGCTCTAACATTTTCATAATAAAACAATTTATTGTGAAAACCAGTCTTGATTATTCTGTATGATGTATCGTAAACTGGGATACCAACATGGAGTTGGAACCTTTGCACTGGCACATATAGAATTCTCCCTCAGGAAACTTATCCTCCGGTATCGCCATAGGCAAGCACACAATCCAGATCAAATCCAGATTAGATAGGACAAATAAAACACAATTGGAATAAAACAACTTTGGTCCATCTCTCCCAAGACCGAGGCTTAAAAGAGCAATCTTTGTGGAACATTACTGACTACTAACCATGAAAGTCACATGTTCGACAAAAGAAAAAAAAAAAAAAAACCATGGCTCGTAAGGCTTCAGCTTTGGTCCAAACAGTATTTATCATGTCATTTATTTTGGTTTGATGTTGAGGACGACCCATTAAAGCCTAATAAGCATGGCCCATAAATCGCTCTAGATGTAGACAACGCAAATCATCCCAAGTTTCCAACTATAATTTTTTTTTGTCACAAGTTTCCAACTATAATAAAGTACGCAACAACACTGGATAACATCTGGGGCACGTTTTAACGGTGTGGGCCCAACACCCCCAACAACTTTCGGGATAATTGCACCGGAGGTCCTATAACATTTTTCGAAAATTCATTTGAGTCCTAAAATCGAAAAACGATTCATTCAAGTCCTACAACATTTAAAAAGAACACCAATTGAGTCTCCGTCCATGATTCCGTTAAATTTTCTGTTATCTTTAAGAACTTTTAGTCCCTATAAGTATATGTAATATTATTTTAGTCCCTATACTTTTGTAAAATTTTAATTTTGATCCTTTATAAAATAACAAAAAAATAAAAAAAGAGTGACTCGAAACACTAAATGCATATATCTCTATGTATATTAGCCTTTAGGATACAAAGTGAAGTAGTAAGGTAGAAATACTAAATATTAAAATCTTAAATTCTAAATCCTAAATACAAAAATTAAAAATACTAAATTCTAAAATTCTCAATTTTATATCCTAAATCTTTAAATTTTAAATTTTAAAAATTTTAAACCCTAAACCAAAAATCCAAAAATCCTAAATCCTACATTCTAAACTCTAAACATTATATCCTTAGTCTTCTATCCTAACCCTAAAAAATTATAAGACCTTGAACTCTAAACTCTAAAATATTAAACCACTGAACCGTAAATCTTAAACCTTCAACTCTAAACTGTAACTCCTAAATTCTAATCTCCAAACCTAATACTCTAAAATCCTAAATTCTAAACCCTAAAATTTTGAAATACTAAACCCTAAACTCTTAACTTAAAAGTCTTAAACCCCTAATCATAAAAACCGAAAATCTTAAATCCTACACCCTAATATCCTAAATCCTAAACCCTAAATCATAAATTCTAGACCCTAAATCCTAAAACTTTAAATTTATTTTTATTTTAGCATTTTGGACTAAAATCATGTATCTTAAAATCTTAATCATAAATCTTAAACTCTAAACTATAGAAATTTAAAATACTAACTCCTAAATTCTCAAGCCAAAAACCTAAAACTTATAACCCTAAAAACTTAAAACCTTAAACCCTAAACTCTAATATTGTAATTCCTAAATCTAAAATCTTAAATGCTAAACCCTAATATTTATGAATTGTAGTCCAAAATTTATGATTAAGATTTTAAGATTTAGACTTTTAACCTAAAATGCTAAAATAAAAATAAATTTAAAATTTTAATGTTTAGGATTTAGGATTTAGGGTGTAGGGTTTAAGATTTTTTATGATTAGGGGTTTAAGACTTTTGGTATAAGAATTTAAGGTTTAGGGTTTAGTATTTTAAAATTTTGGGATTTAAAGTTTAGAATTTTAGGTTATTAGGATTTAAGTTTTAGAATTTAGGATTTAACTTTTTTAGGATTTAGAATTTAGAGGTTTATGATATGAAGTTAAGGGTTTTAGGGTTTAGAGTTTGAGGTTTTAGAGTATAAGATTTAATATTTTAAGGTTAAGGGTTTAGAATTTAGGATTTAGTGTTTTAATATTTTTAAATTTAGAGTTTAAGATTTTTGGTTTTTAGGGTTTAAGATATAAGAATGAGGGTTTAAGATTTTTCGGAGATTAGAATTTAGGCTTTAGGTTTTAGAGTTTAGGATTTTAGGATGTATGATTTAGTCTTTAAGGTTTTTAAGACTTAAAATTTAGAGATTTATGATATAAAGTTGAGAATTTCTAAATTTGGTGTTTTTGGTTTTAGGATTTAGGGTTTAGAATTTAGGATTTTAGGATTTAGTATGTTTGGCTTACTACTTCATTTTTTATCCTAAATTTGTAATCATAACATCTAATATATGTAATAATATGTATTTAGTGTTTCGAGTCGCTCATTTCTTATTTTTTTTTATTTTTTTATAAAGGATTAAAATGAAAATTTTAGAAAAGTATGGGGACTAAAATAATATTATATATACTTATAAGGACTAAAAATTCTTAAAGATAACAGAAAATTTAACAGAATCATGGACGGAGACTCAATTGGTGTTCTTTTTAATTGTTATAGGACTTGAATGAGTCGTTTTTCGATTTTAGGACTCAAATGAGTTTTTGAAAAATGTTGTAGGACCTCCGGTGCAATTATCCCAACAACTTTCCTATTTCTAACTGCCGTCTGCCCTACCACGCGTTCATCGCACTCATATCCTTAAGAATTTTGGTTAGTCAAATCCCAAAAAAAATGTAAATATTGAAAAAAAAAAGTTACAAGGGGAGGGAAACACAGTACAATAATTATTAAAATTTTCACAATACACTGTTTTAATTGTTTTATCAAAATTTACACCATTACCTTCTCCAAAAAAATAATCCTGCTGTCATTATAGAAAGACTATTTTATCAACATGTCCGTTTTTGTAAGTAAAATCCCTTTAAAAGATAATTTCTCCTCAATTGATAAAATTTAAGGACCCCAATTTCTGAAATACCAATACCTCGAGGTTAACGAATGCTGTGATTCAATTTGGAACTTATCTCCTTTTTTTGTTCAAATGCAATTGACACTTTGACAGTCAAGCTGTTAGTCTACAAATGTTCTATATGTCTATTAAAATACATTGCTTAACCACCTTAACTTTTTCAATTAGCAATTTTAAACCTCTCTTGGAGATAAAAATATCTTAGCATAAATAAAGGAGGTAAAAATATCTCGTTTTCTGTTTGTTTCTGGAATTGGATAGTTTGTCTTCCCACCTAAACTTTTCTATACCAAAAGAGAAAAAACGTCTCTAACAAGTGATAATCTCGTTTGTTTCGGCCAAAAAAAGAAGTGATAATCTCATTTATTAATATTATAAGAGTCCGTTACATTAATAACAACTTCTCTTTTATTACACTTCCCTCCCCTACACTTTCCGTTTTTACACTATTCCCTCGCTCTTCCTCCCCCCTTCACCTCACTATTCCGTTTTTTTTCACCCATTTTCTCCACTCCCTCTCTGCTTCGCAAATGCCAAACGGCTTGTCATCCACAACAGCATGCCTCCAACGCTTTCCCGGCCTCTCTCCTCTCCTCCTTCATTCCTCCACCACGACAACTCCGACGCCGAGCGCCGCCTCCGGGAGGCGGAGGAGCGGCTGCGCGAGGCCATAGAGGAGCTCAACCGGAGGACGGCGGCGCAGCGCGGCGCTCACCCTCCATGCGACCACGCGCCCGACGAATCCTGCGTCGCCCACGCCATCGGCAACCTCTGCCAGAGCTTCCTCCTCTCTTACGGCGTCAGAGTCGGCATCGGCATTCTCTTAAGAGCTTTCAAGCTCGCTAAAGGACAGTCTTACTCTTCTCTCCTCGATCTCAAGGTCTTTTCTCACTCTCCCCACCCTATCACCATCGCTCTCTTCCAGTGGCAGTGCTGTAATTCTTTCCGAAATTGCGACTAATTTGTTGTCCGGTGGAAACGATCGGTTTTGGCTTTTCAGTTAACCGTTTCTTTGTGTTTTTGACAGCAACTTGTATCGGAGAAAGATCTGATAGTGAGAGAAGAGGCGTGCCGTGTTGGCCTACTGTTTGGCGGATTTACTGGTTCGTATCATGCTCTTAGGTGCTTCTTGAGGAAGTTTAGGAGGAAGGAGACGCCGTTTAATGCGTAAGTTTGTCCCTTCCTTTTTCAATTTCAAAAATTACAATTTAATTTGGTGATATGTGTTTTTGGTTGAAAAAGTGTGATTTAGATTGTTCCTTAGTTATGACATAGTTTAAGGGCATGATGGAGCAGAATTTTAGCAGGTTCGGTTGCAGGATTATCGGTTTTAGCTTTAGATGATTCGAACCGGAGACGTACTCTCGCTCTTTACCTCTTGGCCAGGGTAGCTCAGGTATGTGATTGCATTATGCATTGCATGTTGTGGGTTTGCAGTTTTGGTGGTGGTTGGGTTTTGGTCTTTCTTTTTGTTTAGTCTGACTTTTATCAATTTCCTTGATAGTGTGCGTATAATTCCGCAAAGTCTAAGAATAAGTTTCATCTCTGGGGAAGTCACTGGAGACATGGAGATTCTTTGCTCTTTGCGTTGGCATGCTCCCAGGTAAATCAAGCTCCTTGTCGATGTTGGGACTAAATGTATGGTATTAAGATTGCATTTACAAACAACTAGGGTACAATAGAGTTCGTTTGATTGGTAAGGGAAAAAAAAACCGTGCAATTACTTGTTGGCTTATTTGCTTATTCCTTTCTGTATAGTTGTTGTGTTTCCTGGTTGCCAGACATGTTTCAGGTTTTATATACCTGCTTTTGGTCATATATTTCACTTTCCTTTTTTCAGGTTATGTATTCTTTTGTGATGCGTCCTGAGAGCTTGCCGAAAGCATATCAGGACTTCATTCAGAAGACTGGGCCAGTTGCAGCGCCTGTGTACAAATCTGTGAGAGATAGCTGTAGAGGTGGTCGAGTGGATATTGCTTCTCTGTCAGCTTATTTATCTAGTAGAGGAAAATTCGATGTGAAGTTGGACGAATTCCCATCTATTATCCCGTGTTCAGTAATTCATCCAGACACAAGTTCATGTTTGGGTCATAATGCTAATGCGGCTTCTGCTACCTTCAGGAAAACTTTCCCCCTTTACTTCTCATTGACTTTTGTACCATATGTAGTTCTGCATCTTCAGAAGGTAATTCTTCAGTTCAAGCTGGTTGTTTGGCTTTTAGGATTCTTTTGTGCATAGTTTTTTCAAGAGAAATTTAAATTATGGTCATAGGAATGTCTCAGCATCTGAATTCTGCTCCACTTAAAGGAATCATCAAATATAACTGCCTCGTAAGAGTCCTGCTTAATTAGGATAGTGGAAATGAAATTCAGGATTAGCTGGTTGAAAATGGTTGTGGTGTTTAGGCATTCCAACTTTTAGTCCATGTCCAGTTTGCTTGGGCAAATTTTACACAGGGGTCTAAATTGTTGATACTTTCACCATGTTCTCAGCTATCATTAGCTTGTAAATAGCACCAAGACTTCTTCTATTTACTGTTTCGTGGGCCTCTTTTCTCATGGCAAGGGAATCATTATTGTCATTTACTAGGCATTGTTGGGTACTTTGGTTGTTGTCTAGTCCAGAACAACTGTTGTCTTCCTGCTCTGGAACTAATCATTTTGTGTTCCAATATTATCTAGTTCATGGAAGCACCTGCTCGCACATGTTGGCTTGCAGTTCGAGATGCTGTTCGGTCAACGACATTCTTGTCAGCATTTGTTGGAATATTTCAGGTAGCTATTTGTGCTTATTCATTGTGTCTTCTTTTCTAAACCAAAGTCAGTGTTCTGAATAGCTCTTGGATAATGCAAGGCGGTGATATGCTTGCATCGAAAAGTTGCAACGGTTGACCACAAGTTTGTATATTGGATTGCTGGTGGAATGGCTGCCCTCTCGGTACTTCTAGAGAAAAAGTCTAGGCGCGCCGAACTTGCCTTATATGTTCTTCCGAGGGCTGGAGATTCCTTGTGGTATATTTTAGTCAACCGCCACCTGCTTCCAAACATTAGAAACGCTGAGGTACTGTTTCTCCATTCTAGTTTTTTCCGTTGGAGTCTCCTTTTTATGGTAGGGCTCTGTGGGTTGTGCATGCAGTGTGGTTATGGGGGTTTTATAGAAACTGTTTCTGGCACATGCGATGAGAAACACGGCCTAGAGTTGAATGTATCTAGCTTCAGTTTGTTTCTGGAACAGTATTCTTGCTGTGTATGTAATTAAGTGGTTCGGTAAATTTTCAGGTGGCTTTATTTTGTGCATGCATGGGAGGAGTTATGTACTACTTGGAGTATGAGCCAGACACTATGGCTCCTTTCCTGAGAGGGTTGATCCGTCGCTTCCTTGCTAGCAGAATAAGCAATCCAGGGCCCCCCTCTACTAGGACTGCTTCGTACACATATATTCAGACTCTTGATGCCATTAAAAAGCCTAAACTGCAAGAGAGCAGAGAGGCAGAAGCTTCAGCTTCCCAGAAATACAACCTCGAGTCCATTCCAGGGCTCTAACTATTGTCTGGTGGCCTCTTTTGTTATTGCCATCAGAACTGTACACCCCCCCATCATTCTTTTGCATTTCGATTTGCATGTCATTTTCTAAAAGCAGATGGATTCTGCTCCATGTATTAGTATAAGTTTGAGAGGGGTTCAATAATGTTCAATCCCCTAGAAGCCCATGTTTCTTCATGTCGATAAGGGTGTTTACTGTTTACGACATTCCAATGTTTATTGTGAATCACAGGAAAACAGTTTTTGCAAGAAAAGATGGAATCATTGGAAAATGAATAGTGGCAGCTGTAAATAATGTTTGCCCCTTTCAATGAGTTCTTGATGCCACTTCTATGCATTAACTGTTGCATATGTACTTATCTTTCTCTTTATGTTTTTTCCTTCTCTAAGTTTCGTTTTCTCTACTCCGGCTTGTAGCTGTCAATTTATATTGCTTAGTGTTGCACGAGGGATTGCAACATTTGTTTGGTGTGTAGTTGTTTTCATTATCTTTCCCTTCCCTAGTCCAACGAATCGTTCCAAAACTAGGGGTTGGGGCGCCAAGAGATGCGAAATTGGAGTTGACTTCGTGTGCTTGCGTAGGGCCTATCTTTGTGAATGGATTGTACATTTTAGTGGGGCTTCGGGTTACACTCTTAAAATCAAATAAATTAATGAGGGTCAGATAACCGTGGCATGTACGCGTGTTAACCTGTGAGTCTGTGACCACTTTTCTTTTTTCATAGTTAACCTGTTGAGCGTTCCAAATATTTGGAAATGGAAGTCTGGCTCCAATCCTTGGAGCGATAATTCTCGGGATATTTTTTTTTTTTTAAAAGAAGAGAGCAATAAATTCGTACAACCACGCCTATAGCATCTTTTGCCCAAGAGGAACAAGCATCAGTAGAACAGAGTTCGGAAGAAGAGGAGGATCATTCATTCATCCTTTACATCAGAATGGACAAAAAGTTGTTTGAGGCATCTCAAGCTGGAGACATAGACTACTTGAATCGAATACTACTAATTAAGAGAACAACCACTCATCATCGACAACGTTGCATTATTTTCAACTCAGAATCCATTGCACACACACACTGCTTCCTTTGCAGGCCACGTTGACTTTGCCAAAAACATACTCGGGCTTAAACCAGAGTTTGCCCCGGAAATAAACCAATATGGTTTTTACTCCCATGCACATATGGCTGCAGCCAACGGTCACATTAAGATTGTGAAGGAGCTACTGCAAGTTGACCCAGGACTATGCCGGTTCCAGGAAAACAGAAGAAGACTCCTTTCTATTTTGCAACCATCGAGGGAAGGTCGGAGATAATAAGTGTAGGAAACAACATCTCTTAATCCTGAAGAATATAAGTGGAATCACCAAACCATCAAGGTGAGGGGAAGGGATAATCTTGTTGAATGGGTATTTCTGCTTCGTTGTCAGTATAATTGGCAGCCATTCTCAATTCCTTCCTCATCTGTAACTGCAGTTACAGAATGACATTAATTTTGGGCCCTCCAAGTTGTGGGAAGACTACACTTTTGTTGGCTTTGCTGGAAAGCTTGATCCTAGTCTACATTATTATGCCTCCTCCTTTACTGTTTTTGTGGGTTTCTCATATGACGCTTCTTATTAACATTTAACACTCTGGAGCTTCCTATTTCAATATCGAATTCATAATTGTAATGAAATTGAAATTCTCCTACTAGAACCATACTATATTTTTAGTCAGACACGGGCAAAACCATACTTGAAATGGAGTCAAAGAACATGTTTTTTTGTCTTTAGTCACGAACTGATGTTTCTTCATTTATGTAGAAGGCAGTCAGAAGGAGCAGTGTGATTACAGATTAGTGTTCAAAGATGACATTAGCATATGCACCTTATACATTAAATGGTCAAGATATTGTATATATTGTACATCATATATAATTCCTTGTGTCGAATTTGAAGATTGTTTTTGAGCATCTGTAAACTTTATTAAATCAAAGCAGTTTGATCTTTCTATACAAGCTGATAAAAGCCATCAGTAAAAGGATCAAGGCATGTCCCTATCATAACTGCACTCAGAATAAACTTTGCTAGATAGTCTGCTACCTGATTAGCCCCTCTATGCACAAATCTTTGGAGGGGCAATCCACTTGTATGCTTTTCAAATCCACCAAATATATCTGAATTCAGCTCGGAATACTATGTATAGGAAGTTAAATATATGCTTTGTATGAACTTAAATATGGGTATGTATGGCTTTCATATTCCTCTTTTGTATGCTTGTCAGTATAGGAAATTGTAAAAATAACGTTATCTGTTGTAAAACTTCGAATTTAATGATGTCTATGTTAATTAAATATCCGATTGTTTGAGATTCCTAACTAATTTCATTTCACAGATCGTGGTTCTAGTCACCTTACCTTGTTAATCTTTTGTGCAACAGGGCATAAAATTCTTTTAAGTGGTCGGATGCATCAATGCTCGCCATCGCTGTCCTTGTTCTTTCCACTTCATCAGAACTCATTATACTCATTGTATTCATTAGTTTTAAGCCCTCTTCTGGTCTCTTCTTGGTAGGGAATAAAACCTGCTTAATCGGCGAAGGTTACTGGTCCTGCAGTAAAAGCATTTATCGAAAAATGTATTTCAAGCGTCTCTGACCGATTATCTTCGATGGAACTTCTGTTGGATCCTTTTCTCCATCCTGACGAGGAAAGAGAAACTGTTGGCCGTCCATTACAAATCAAAGCTGCTGATCTAGGTAAGTTTGAATTGCTTCCAGGTTCTGTGTAATAGATGATAAGGTTTTGTTAGTGATAGATAGCAAGGTAGCTAGCATTCTCATCTGTAGGATTCTTATATTCTGAGGACTTTGTAATACAATATGTATACACATTAGGTATGCCTAGTTTTGGCATCCTGATATTCGATTCTTTCATGGTAGTGGAGCGGGTATTTTTCTTTTGAGGTTTCTTAGTCCTTTCAAATGTCTTCTTCTCCTGCCTCATCTTCTTCTACTCTCTTCTTCTTCTTCTTCATCTGCTTCTTCAGCTCTTCCCACGATTTCAGCCTCCAGTTCAGTTATGCACTCTGTGCTTAATGTCAGCAATATTCGCAACTATGTCCCTGCCCGTCTAGATTTTAGTAATTTCTTAGTCTGGCAAAGTCTTCTCTACACCGTGTTTCAGTCTCATCAAGTCTTAGACCATATCGATGGATCCAGTGCACCACCGGAAGCTTTTATTGCCGCAGCCACCCCTGATGCACCTCCTGAACCTAAACCTCTCTTTACCCAATGGAGCCAAATTAATAGAACCCTAGTGACATGGATCTATGTCACTGTCAGTCAAGACATTTTGAGACATATTGTTCGTCCAGGATGTTTTCCTACTACGCGTGAGGTTTGGTTACACATCGAACAACTCTTTCATGACCATGTCCAGGCACGATATATAGAGTACCGTGCAGCTTTTGTTAATTCTACAAAGGAGTCTCAGTCCATGAGTGATTATCTTCACTCTGTTCGGAGCATAGCAGATAGCTTAGAGTCCATAGGTCGTCGCCTTAGTGATGATGATATTGTGATGCAGATTTTGGATGGACTTCCTGTAAGTTTCCCTAGAGCTATTATGACACTCATAACAAGCACAATATGCAGCGGAAATAAGGAAACTTAACCAAGAACCAAGTGAAGCATGCATAAACCGTATAACAAAATTTACATACCTTGTTCGGTTGAGGTCTTTCACCCAACTGTAGAACAGAATCAGCTAGAGCCAGACAAAAGCCTCGCCCCTCTACGGTATCCACACGAACCGTGACCGGCTTGGAATCATCACACGAATCCAATCCCGAGCTCACCCGAACTGATGTGCTAGCAACAAGAAGCGGGTGCTTGTGTTTGTGGTGTTTGTGTTCTTCTTTCTTTCACAAAGAATGAAGAGAGTGATGTGTATGTTCTGAAACTCTCAAGGACTCCAAGACCCTCTCAAGCTCTGAATTTTCAGACACAAAAACGTTGATGGAAAGACCCTTGCATAATCAGATTTTGCCTTTCCTTTCCAACTCACTAAAGTGGAAGACAAGGTGGCCAACACCTTTGGCCAACTAGATTAGGAATCTTATGATAATGTCCACCACTTAGCAACAATGTAATACACATCACATGACACTTAGTCCAACCAGCCCAAAACGACCTGGTCCAACCACGGTCCAACCACACCCGGTCCAACCATGGTCCAATCACGGTTCAACCACCTGCTCGAATCAACGGTTCTATGTGTGTGACCCAGTAGGCACTTGTAACGTCCGGCAATAATTGTAAAATGTCATTTTACAATTATAAGCAAAGAGCGGCGTCTAACAACACATCATTGCTACCCGAACGACAAGATCAGTACTGATTCTCTATGCCTCGGAATATGTCATCGTCCTATCGTCCCATTATCAAGATTAAACCGAGACATGGAATATGTCAATCTCGTATATGTTTAATCTATGTTTCTTGATCCCCGAGTTAACTGTATAAAACGGATATCCGTGATATCACCATATCACTTAATCCGAGCATGGCCATGCATTTAACAGTTCAACTCTATCAAGAAACCATATGATAATATACCCGTTATATGGGTCGAACGAATCCCGTCTTGATCAATCAAAACCCACTACATACTCGTCATATACCCAATGATTACCCTTATGTCCACCCAGTTACGGATGACTAGGAATAATATCAAAGTACATGATTCATATGTTGGATACCTTGACGATCTCAGGTCGGAGGACAATACATCTATAAGAACCACTAATGACATACATATAACGTTCCATGTAGTGTTCTTATGTGGGTCGGTCCAGTCCACAAGTTCTCCAACTTGTACCCGTATGTAGAATTCATATCACATATGCAATTCTCAACATACGCTAGTCTTAATTTATTATTACAACCCATCCGTAATAATAATCGACTAGGGACATCTAAGAATATGAAATATTCTAGGGTTATAAGTATGTGCAAGCGTTTATCTCATAAACGATACTTATTGGAATAACCTTAATGTGTATACATGACAACAAATAATCATCCATGATTGGCTTTTGGGCATATTACACTAACACTTCCAGATGCATACAGTGACATTGTTACGCTTCTAACTTCCAAGTCCCCCCTTCCTTCCTTTTATGAATTACGCTCAATTTTGTTGGCTCAGGAAAGTCATAAGAATAAGTACAACTCCAACTCCACCACCTCTGTTGTTGCACCCGAGCCCTCTCAGGCTCTCTTTACACAATCCCGTGGTCGTGGAGGATGTGGGGAACGTGGCGGACGTGGTGGCAGTGGTCGTGGTTATTATTCTCCTTGTCTATATTCGTCTCTGCGACCACCACAACATTTTTCCCCTCAGCCCTTTTCGGGTTCTTCCCTTCTGGTTCACCTTTTCCTCCTCGGTCACATTCCCCTACTTCTAATCCTCGGCCATCACGCCCTTCTTCTTCTTCTTCTTTACTGGGTCCATCTCCACTTCAATGTCAGCTGTGTGATGCTTATAATCACATAGCCAAACACTGCCCCCAACGCTCATTTGCGGGTGTGCATGAGCAACAAAGCCAGGATGCTTCTGGTTTGCAGACAAGGGAGCAACGAGTCACATGATCAACACTACCGCCTCTCTGGAATCTTTTCAAGAGTATCATGGTACCGATTCTGTCCAGGTTAGAGATGGTGCGTTCTTAGACATCACACATGTTGGTGTTAAATTTTTTTGTTATAGGCTCTTCTTGTTTTCGATTATTAGATGTTTAGTGGTCCCTAAACTTACTAAAAATCTGATCTTTATCAAGCGATTTGCTATAGATAATTCCTGTTCTGTTATTTTTGATTCTATTGGTTTCTCTGTGAATGGTCGTCATTTTCGCCATCACCAGATACGGTGCAATGACTCTGGTTCCCTTTACTCTATTCGGTTCTCTCCTCCTGTTGCTTCTTCCTCCGTTTTTGTTGTTTCTCGTGTGTCCAGCTCTTTGAGGATTCAAGGTATCCTCACCACGTCTGTAAGTTGCAGCGTGCTCTTTATGGGTTAAAACAAGCACCCTGTGCCTGGTACCAAAGGTTTGCTTCCTTTCTATTAGCACATTGTTTTTCTATGAGCCATGCACCAACAATGGAACACTGGAAAGCTGTAAAACGAATACTCAGGTATTTTATTGGCACTAAATCCTATGGGTTTCTTCTTCGTCCTTCCTCGGTGCAAACACTAAATGCATACAGTGATACTGATTGACCGGGTTGTCTTGATATAGGTCGATCCACAACTGGATATTGTGTGTTTCTTGGCGGCAACATTGTCTCCTGGTCGGCAAAGAAACAAGCTACTGTTTCCAGGAGCGGTGCAGAATCAGAATATCGGGCATTGGCTAGTGTTGTTGCAGATGTGTCTTAGATGCGGAATTTACTTCGTGAGTTACATTGTGCACCGAACCAACCTATTGCAGTTCACTGCGATAATCTATTGGCTACTTTTATGGCTAACAATCCAGTCCAACATCAAAGGACCAAGCACTTGGAGATAGACTTACACTTCATTCGCGAACGAATTCAGCAGGGTCATATTCAAGTTCTTCATGTTGATTCGGCCAACCAATTAGCAGATATCTTTACTAAATCTTTAGGCACTTCTAGTTTTCTTTTATTACGTTCCAATTTGAGTGTGGTATATTCCACCACCTTCAAATTGAGGGGGTGTAATAGATGATAAGGTTTCTTTAGTGATAGATAGCAAGGTAGCTAGCATTCTCATCTGTATCTATAGTTAGGACTCTTGTATTCTGAGGACTCTTGTAATACAATACAATATATATACATATCAAGTATGCCTAATTTTGGCATCCTGGTATTCGATTCTTTCACTATGAAGCTGAGATCTTAACTAGTTTCAGAGAAAAGGAAAAATAGGGAGTAAAAATGATGAAACATATGAGTAAGGGCACTGTTTTCCTCCATGAAACCTTTACATTATTTTAAGAAAAAGATATTCCCAAAAGTGCCAATATATAAGCTTACCCTGATTTTTTCCATTTTTCTCCCTATCTTGAAAAGATTGGTCTGAGGACCCTACTTTGGCCTCTAGAAGTTTATTCTCTTGTGCCATATTTTCCAAATTAGGGAACTAGAGATCTCTGCTTTTTTTTTTCTTTCTCCTCACTCCTCACTGTTGCTGAAAATAAAAATATACGCATGTTTTCCTCACTTCCCTGCATAAGAATTGCAGGTGGTGGCTCTTATCAGATCAATGTAAGTGACAAGGTTGATGTTTCTCCATTTAAAAATGAAATATTCACTCTAGCATTGGTAAGACAGCCTTCAGGTCGCAAATACTGGTCAGACTCACCCAAAGGAGTTGGTGGAAGCTCCCTTTGTAGCCTTGGGCATTCAAATCTGGGTTTACAAGAGCCTTGTCTTAATAGTTCTTTTGACGGGCGATAGTCCAAATGCAGCTAAACCACTTGAACCATTAGGGGTTTAAGTGTACCTATAACGACAACAATGAGCCTAAAGATACTGATGGGCATGGATTCATCTGTTGTTTATGGAACTTGTCCAGAAACTTGAGAGTCTTGAAACGACCGCATCCCAAAAACGATAATACAAAATATAAACAATTATAAAATGTCCAAAATGCCCTTAAAACCAGGGATGCCAAACTCTGTGTAAAAACATTAACTCAATATCTCAGAGTAACCAAAAATAAACATTGGGATACAAGAGTCAAATATAAACCAGGCTTGTCTAGGCAAAGTAACACCGGTTAAACCTACCGGAACAACAACTGATCAAATCCAAGAAACCAAAATAGTATTCCGACAATAATACGCAGCGGAAAAATAACAATAATGTCAATGACAAGTGTAGAATATATAAGTGTCAACTCTATAGACCCACCAGGAAGGAAACGCGGCTACCTGCCGAAACGAAAGAGTCTAATACCCGAGGTAAGAGCAACCGTCAACAAACTACTAATGATCTGTAAAACCACGGTGGCGATTTATATGAGTCTGCTACTCAATGTACAATATAAGACAAACATACAGGCACACGAAGACAGGCTCGTAGGGTGAGTAAGTCCACGAGCACAAGTATACACACACAATCAACATGTGTCAAATACCACACATACAAGTGTTAGGTGAATTATTTGGTTATTACATTCTTATCATTATTAAGGGCCCTCTACTGTGTGCGTCGGGCGCGGTAGCGACTGGCCAGCTC
Organism: Turnera subulata; assembly: GCA_028386065.3. NCBI lineage: Eukaryota > Viridiplantae > Streptophyta > Magnoliopsida > Malpighiales > Passifloraceae > Turnera > Turnera subulata. Next base: position 9,406 of record JAKUCV010001718.1, on the reverse strand, counting down.
CCCAGGGCATATGCTCTATATAATCATATATATATATATATATACTGTATAAATATCAACACCAGAATGGGTAAGTTCTGACAAAGAAAACCACTAACAAACATGTGGCCGACAGCTCTAGGAGGGGTGCTCTCCTCAAAGAAATTATAATACGAATTCTTGGGGCACACCCGTCAGTCCCCAAGTCGTCAGCTCTGTGAGGGGTGCTCTCACCAAAAGAAATGGATGATAATAAATAACCAAGGGGTACACCCGACAAATCCCTAAGGCGCCAGCTCTGTGACGGGTACTCTCACTAATATACTAATCGAGGGCGTACCCATCAATTCCCTCGTCGCCGCTCTGTGAATACAATTCACTAAAATAACAGGACCCGAGGGGTACCCTCTCTTCCCTCTCGGTGCTACCGGTCAACTGCCCCACAGTAGAACTTATTAATTATTCAGGTACATTATGTTACCAATTGTGAAATTGTGTAAGTGTCCCCTCAAGTCGTATTTAAGTTGTGTACCATTACAGAGGTTCTCTAAACAGAGCCTAAAGCTCACAATAAACAGGATATAGCAAGACAGCATATATCACAAGCATGGCAATAACAGCTCATAGGAGAATCACATGGCAAAACGGCACGTATTTATTATCATGGCAATTCAGCACATAAACAACCAGGTACACAACACAGTCAACAGTATGACGCATACTCAATAAGTAGTACTCCCTAACCATACCAACAAGTATTTGCATATAGGCAGGGGCGGATATAGGGGGGAGCAAGGGGGGCCGAGGCCCGCCCTAGAATGTATTTTTGTATATATATGGTAATAAGTATTCATAAATTGCTAGGTAGCTTGGTGGTTGGCTCCTTGCATTATACACGTTTGGCCCGGGCTTGAGTCCTAGCAACGACTATGTTTTTTCATTTTTTCCATTTCTACACATACAATACAATTCAGTCCCTATTAATGTAAAAAATAGTATATTTTGCCCCCCCCCCTCCCCGAAAATTTTTTCCTAGTTCCGCCCCTGCATATAGGTATATAAGTCTTATAGAGTCACCTCAATTATGATGGTGCTCTGTCTGTCCACCACTTGTTCCTGCTGCTCCCGAGTTATGTCTTGTGCCTAAACACATAGACACCACTATCACACAAAAGAACTAAACAAAAGCATGCATGCACGTGCAATACAACCGTGAGTTAAAGTCCAGCCCGACCAGTCTACTCTCACTCACCAAAACTATACTTCCAAGTCATGGGTCTATAGGTCACAAGCTTAAAGCCCAACTAAGTCCAAAATCATAATCCAGCTTAAAATCCTTGTGGTCACTAGGCCTAAAGTCCACATCCTCAAACCACCATATAACTCTTATATGTCCTTGGGGTTTAAGCCCATCTCTCATTCAAATCCAATTAAGTCCAAGTTATAACATATGATTGGGCCTGGCCCGATTCATCCAACTCCCACCCTAAGGTTATTACCCGAGTCCATGGTTACCGTCCTAAGGTTCTACTAGCATCGAAAACATACCGGCCACGCCACTCGTTTCCCACACACGGTTTCACTAAAACTTGATTATTCCCGATACAACAATTATGCCCACATTAATTATTACATGACATGAATGAGAGATTAAATACATGAAATCATCGGAAATAATACCAAGAATTGCCGAAGGAAAACCCCGCCTTGCCGGAATAGGAACACAAATGCCGAAAAAACCTCGACTCACCGGAATCCGGTCACAGCCTCGCCGGAAAATGCAAAAAAAGATCTCTAAGGATTCTGCCTACACAGCGTGCAAAGCAACACTAAAAAAAATGACTTACAGCAACCAAATGAATCAACAATGAAGATAAAAGTGAGCAAGGCTGCCGGAACTCTTACCGGAAACAAACTGTCAAGTTTGGGCGCCAGATCCGTGCACAAACAGTACCAACACCCTCTATTGGAGAAGCACCACGCACCAGCTTCCAACCGACCAGCAACAACAACCCTCCACCGTCCACACAAACCCGTCACTGTCCGCCAAAAAACACCGACACACACAACACACTCAACAACTACCAGCACCTCACTGCCGGAACAACGAAATCACACCAAACCACCTCGAACTGCAAACCACCCCAAGTCGGAATCATTGTAGCTGACCCAGCAAACATCCGCCACCGTTCACAACACCAAACCAGCACTCGATTAAACCCGGAACTCGGGAAAGCGAAAAGAGAAGAAGGGGGAAAGAAGAAATCACGGCTTACCAGCGAAGGCGGCTCACAGGCGGCGATTCGAGCCCAGATCCCGGCGCTCCTATCGCAGGCCCTCCTCAAACAGCTCTTCTCTCGTGCCGGTGCTAGAAGGCGGCGGTGACGTGAGGGAAGAGCAGACAGAGGCGGCGGAATCTCATCGGTGGAAGAAGGAAAGCAAAGGGACGCGTCGGTGGTGGCTCGAGGAGAGAGGAGAAAGGAGTTATGGCGGTGGTGCGTGTTTGTTGAGAGAGAAAAAGAGAAGGGGGGGGGGGGGGGGGGGGGGGGGGGGGGGGGGGGGGGGGGGGGGGGGGGGGGGGGGGGGGGGGGGGGGGGGGGGGGGGGGGGGGGGGGGGGGGGGGGGGGGGGGGGGGGGGGGGGGGGGGGGGGGGGGGGGGGGGGGGGGGGGTTAGCGGCACTCGGGAGAAGAAAAGGAAAAGAAAAGAAGAAGAAAGGAAGAAAAGAAGAAAAGAAAAGAAGGCTTTTAGGGTTGGCCGGCTCAGTCCCGAAAAGACGTCGTTTCAGACTGAGGCGCGGTCAACTTCAGTCAACGCGCTCGGCTAGATTTTTTTTTAAAAAAGAAAATCCTCAAAACTACATAGTTTTAGTTAAAACTATGCCAAGCCTTGAGTTTCAACTCCAAGACCCGATTTAACTCCAATAAAGGCTCGATAAAGAAGGAACCCGACATAAAACCCAATAATTCGAGGTAATTAAATACCCTTAGGTCCAAAACTCCAAAAACTCACGATGGTAAAATTGGAATTAAAATCCTAAAAATTCCATAAATAAAATTATGAAAAATCGGGGCGTTACAAGTCTTCTGGTGAAGTTACGAAAAAGGAGCTTCCTATCTAGAGATGAAACATGAACTGGAGACTTCGAAATTTCTAGATCATATCCCTCAAGAAATTTGTCAAGAGGTCTGTGTAAGCCGAAGATGCTGGTAACAAAAGGCCATGAGAAAATCTCTTAATGTTTAAAAAAACATTAACTTCTCAATTACACGAATGAAAGTTTGTTGCTTCAGAACAAACAGTTTGGTGCGCATACACTAATGCATTATACGTGAATCATCAGATATATTGAAAGTGGGCACCCTCATCCTTGGAGTTTTTCCAAAAGAAACTTATAGTATAATTTTGTACCATCCCTGATTGGTATGGCTTCGCGAACTGTGAACATTCCACGATACCTTAATTTCAAAACGATCTTCGGCTTGAATTTTTCAACCGCTTCTGGACTAGGAGGTTCTGGCCCCTGCATCTCCAAAGAGGTGATAACTCTCACGGTAATTTCTCGTTTCTTATTGTTGACCATCGCCTGGTTGGCTGGCTTCTTCAGAAGCATCTCCTCAAGCATCTTCATCTCCTCAGCCCCGTCTAGTGTTTTTTCTTCTCTAAGATCTATGATTTCCATGGATGTCCCGATGTAAACAAGCTTCCGTCCGTCTTCTCATTATACCACACATGCTTCCCTCCGTCTTTGTTCTAAGATGGCATTTGGGACTAAATTTGAGGCCCAAAATCTTCTAGAGGAGTGAGATTGTACTATATCATATTTTAAGGTGGATACATAGAAATTTTAATTTTTTAAAAGTTTTTCACTTTTTTCGATCGTGTTTGCAGGTTGGACTGGTCCAAGAGATTCACTCGGACTGTGGGATAGTGTCCAATCATTTCTATTATAAATAAAATCAAAGAAGGAAGGAGGAGAATTAGGATTTTTGAGTGGAGAAATGCTAAGAGAAACGATATCTATTATTCGTAGCTAAAACTCAAAGAGTCTACTACAATTCTTTTTATAATCCAAGACAAACGACAAGCCATTAGGCTCAACGACTTCAAACAGTTACGCAAAGTAATAAAGAACTAAGAAGTCATAAATACGACACCGTTCCAAGCTAAACCACCTCAAAATGGGCCACAATCCACTTGTGATGCAAAAACGATAAAGAACAAGCCCGTCGAGCATAACCCACGTAAAGGCCCACGTTCCTCGACCTTTTCTTTCGTTTTTTAAATTTTGATACATAGGAAAAGAAACATAACAAGAAATTTATATAAAAAAATACTAAATCTGTGGAGGATGGAATGGGAAATTTCAATTTTTTAAATAATAACGAGTTCCAAAATTTGAAGACCTAGGAAGTAGACCTGACAATTCGTGTTATCGTGTCGGGTTCGTGTCGGGTTGAACAGGTAAACGGGTTCCAAATCTTCAACCTGACCCGACCCATTTAATAATCGTGTCGTGTCGTGTCCAACCTGTTTATTATTGTGTCGGGTTCGGGTTGACCCGCGGGTTACCTATTAAGTGTAACAAGCCAAAAAATCAGTTTGAAATTTTTCTATTTTGCACAAGTCGTTGTATTTTTTAAGCAAATAGGCATATAATTAGATTTTCTCATATATTAAATAAAATTATAAATTGTAGAATCATAATATAATAATATTTTAAAGTATTTATAGAAATATTTTTGGATAATTTTAGTAACTTTGGCCTTAAATATTAAATAAGTCTTATAATCAATTAGTAAAATATATAT
>JAKUCV010001717.1:48136-82147 GCA_028386065.3 Turnera subulata | reverse complement strand
TATGACTGAAAGCATGCTATGAAATGTATGAGTGAAATTTGTTTTGTTTGAGCCAATGCCTAAGAGAAGTTGAGTGTTTTACCTTGTACAAATGGGTCCTAACTTCTCTTGCTCTTCTTGCACTTCAACTCTTGATCATATCTTCTCTTGAGTTCTTGATCACTTTGGTTGAGTACTTGTTTGCTTGATTTCTTTTTGCATCATCTTGGTTATGATCTTGGTTTGTCATTTATCAAAACCTGTAATGAATGAACCTGTGAAGACATAGGTTCTAACACCGGCAAGGTTCACCGGAATCCGGCGAGGCTCGGGAATTTTCCGGCGAAGGCTCGGGTTTTTGTTCCGGCACTTAACGGTATTACCTCGATGTATTATTTGATGTTTTTAATTCTATTCAAGGCATGTAATAATTAACGCAAGTATAATTGTTGTATCGGGTATTAAAGATATTTAGTGGATACCGGGTGCGGGGTTATGAGTGTGCATAGCCGGGAGTTTACCGATACGGGTAGAACCATAGGCCGGGAATTTTTGTACTCGAGAAAAACCCTTAAGTGGAAATTGGTCTGAATCGGGCCCAGGCCTGGTAATGTGATTTTTATAACTTGATTTGATAACCGTTGGACTTAGATGGGCTTTAGGCCCGGAGACTCGTTAAGGACATAATGAATGGGCCATAGGCCCGGGAAATATTTATAGACTTAGTTGGGCTTAAGCCCGGTGAACCTTAGGTCCCGATACTCGGAGTTTAGGTGAGAGAAACACCTTGACGGGCCTAGACCCGGAAATTACATAGTTGGCTAGCTAGGGACGGGTTTAACGCAGTTGAGCATTTTAGTTATCATGCATGCACGACTTATTGTAATTTGTTGTGTGTGCCGGTATTCAGGCACGGGTAACACCTCGGGAGCTGGAGGATCTGTTCTGGGAAAAGCTCCACAGGACAATCGTCGTTGAGGTGACTTTATACGTCTTTTTATGTTTGTATGCATGAGCTTGTTGGATTGGTCTGTTTGAGTTGCATGCCCTGTTTGCTAACATGTTGTGACCCGTATTGTGTGCCTATGTGTTACTGTTTGCTTTGAGCATGAATTTTTGGATTGTTATGGATTATAACATGTGGTGTGATTCTGGTGTTTTGTGTGATGTATTGTGGGTCGGAGACCCGGATATTTGATTGAGTTGATTTATCACACAACCCTGTTAAATCACAATCTCTTGGCACACATGAACTCATAATTTGTGAATAAAAATAATGTACTGTAGAAGATAGGCTACTGTGTGCTGATGACCAGTTGGTTCGAGCGGGAAGTGATACCCCTCGGGTTTGCATGCGGGATAGCATGTGATATGCGGTTTAGCATATGGGTCTGTGATGACCGGTTCTACCTCCCTCCTTCTACCTTCCCCTTTCTACCTCCCTCTTTCTCTCTGTCTCTCTCTCTCTCTATGGATATGTTTGGGCTTTGTGCCTGGTTTATTTGGGCTTATGCCTGGTTGTCTTATGAGACGGGACCGAGCTCGACGCACACAGTAGGGGGCCCTGAATAATAAATTATAATAAGAAAACTTAACACACAACAGATGGAGAATAATGAACTGTTTGCTTGAATGTCTTGGCATGTTAGTACTGGTTGTTGTATGTTTGCATACTTGTCTTGTTCCTCTTCTTTCCTTTCGAACTTGTTTCTGCATACCTACATAATTAGATTTATACTGCTCACTGAGTAGGCGACTCACATAATCGCTAACGTTATTTTTCAGACTCATAGTTAGCGTGCAGTCACTATCTATCCTTCCAGAGTATGGACGTGGTTATCTCAGCAGGTAGCTGTGCTTCTTCTCCCGGTTGGATCCATAGAGCCGACTTGCATCTCATTTTTACTTTTGCTTTATTTTATCTTTATTTTCCGCTGCATTGGATTTGGATGAGATGTCATTTTGATTTTGACTATTTTGTCGGCGGGTTGCCGGGATTTGGTATTTGATGATGTATCGGCAGGATGCCGGGTTGACTTGAGGCTTGTTAAGCCGGTTTTGTTGTTGTTCTTTATGACATCTCAGAATATTAAGAATTTCTTTCCGGATAATGTTTGGATATTGGATTTCTTGTCCTGGGTTTCAGGGGTATTTTGGTAATTTCCATAAGATTAAGTATTTTATTTTAAAATTGGGACACGGGTGTTTCACATCAACATCTTCACCATCTTGTTCACCATCCTGTTCACCATCTTGTTGAGGCTGAATCGGTTGTTGGACTCCAAAGGATTGAGGGAATAGGGAATGACCATAAGCATCAAACAACTCAAAGGTTGCATGCCTTATCTTATCCCACATCCTACTTCCAACAACTTCACCATATGTATTTTTCAAGGAGAACTCAACATACTTGAACTTAAGCCTCGGGTCAAGTATGGCAGCAATAAAAGTTACCATATTAAATTGCTCTAACTCCCCCCAATACTTTTCAAATTTCACTAGCATGTTTTGTGCCATGACACTCAATTCAAGATCATGACTTGCTGCCCAGGAGTTCAACAGTTCATACACAGAATTGATTGCATCAAAAAAAGCATTGTAAGTGATGTAAGAGGAACCAGAAACAAACTTGGTCAGATTGCAAAAGTTTTTGAGACACTTGCACAACTTTCTAACTCTAACCCAATCATCAACAGTGGGTAATCCAGGCCAATCAGCAGCTATATTTTTCTCAGTAGATTCCATTTCATCCCTAAAATTGTCATCTACATCAGGATATCTATCAAAAATACCATCAAACTTGCATGCAGTTTCTAACATCATGTAGGTTGAATTCCACCTAGTTGGGACATCTATTGACAACAAAGCCTTTGATGATAATTTCTCAATCTTGACACACTCCCTAAACTTGTCTAACCTTGCCGGAGATGCCCTCACATATCTGACAACCCTACGAACCCTATAAACAGACTTTCCTGCTGCTTTCAATCCATCATTAACAATCAAATTAATGATGTGAGCCATACACCTCATATGCATGTATCTACCTTCTAAAATGCTTCCCTTACACTTGCTTAACCTCTTTTGCAAACCCTCTAATGCCTTATCATTTGATGATGCATTATCTACTGTCACAGTAAACACACCATTAATTCCCCACTGAGTTAAACACCTTTCAACAGCAGCAGCAATTTTCTCCCCCCTATGACTAGTAATGGGACAAAAATTCAGAATCATTTTTTTCAATTTCCATTTCTTATCAATGAAATGTGCAGTGAGGCACATGTAATTAATGCGCTGGATTGATGTCCAAGTATCAGTTGTGAGGCTAACTCTATCACAATTAGCTTTCAGATATGACTTTAAGACTTTCTTCTCATCTAGGTATCTATCATTCGAGCAAGTGTTTTCCTAATTGCATCCTGATCACACTTATACGCAGACAAAGATTTCTTTCCATCATCCCCTACTTTATTGCCTAATACAGTTTGATGGCATTCATCAAGAAAAGTATTCTTCAAACATCTTTCTAAATGGCCCAACATACCAGATGTACCATTCCTCTTTGGATGAGCTTTCAACTCCTGTGCACATCGAAGGCATTTAGCTATCACATCGCCATCATTAGTTTCACACTTCATGAAGTGCTCCCACACTCTCGATCTTTTGGGATTGTGAGGCTGCACTGCATCTGTGTTCTCCCTCTTTGCTGCCACATTAGTTTGACCTTCATTGCCTTGAGCTACTTCAGCTCCAATGGATGGCAATGGAGGTTGAACTTGCATCTCATTAGGTGTAGCCATTAGATTTGTAAAACCTATAGTACATGAAAGTTTTATAGTAAGAACTAAGAAAGAAATCAGAATTGTTATATAACAACAGAAAATTAAGAAGAAATCGAAGACATCGAGAGGGTGGAGAAGAAGAAATCAAAGACACAGAAAAGAAATCAAAGACGGAGAAGAGAACAGACCTTTGTCAATCCCTTGATTCCCTTCAAATCTTTTCAAATCGCAAACATGAAGCCTTTTAACCTGCAAAATACAAGAGAAGGAGGGAAATTAGTATTTATATTATCAATTAAACTCAAACTAAAAGTTAATTGATGGTTTGAAGAATTAGGGTTTTGAATTGGGGATTTTCTATTCCTTCACAGAAATCGACAGAGAGAGGGTAGAGAAGAAGAAATCGAAGACAGAGAAGAAGAAATCGAAGACGGAGAAGAGAACAGACCTTTGTCGATCCCTTGATTCCCTTCAAATCCTTTCAAATTGCAAACATGAAGCCTTTTAACCTGCAAGAGAAGGAGGGAAATTAGTATTTATATTATCAATTAAACTCAAACTAAAAGTTAATTGATGGTTTGAAGAATTAGGGTTTTGAATTGGGGATTTTCGACAGAGAGAGGGTGGAGAAGAAGAAATCGAAGACGGAGAAAAGAGAAAGGAAACAAACTCACCTCTGGGGTTGATTTAAGGAGACGATTGAAGGTGACGGGAGGCGAAGACGATGGAAGGCGACGGGGTTGAAGACGGAGGAGGCGATGATGGCCGATTAGGGTGGGAGATGATTTAACATCTTTGCTTGCGGTGGGCGGTGGCAGACATAGAGGATTTTGAGAGAGAGGTGGGAGACTGGGAGGAGAGCAGATGGTCGATGGTTCAGAGGGGGAGAGAGAGAGAGAGAGAGGAGGGAGGGGCGGGCGGCTGGTCGACGAGAGAGAGAGGGATGTAATGGTAAGTGTGTATAATTAGAGTATTTATATTTAGGGTTAGGGGTGAGGGTTCAACCGCGGTCGGCTCGGCTTCCGACTTACCGACCGACACCCACACGCATTCCTACCGACGGTCCTACGGGGCGGTTTGAAGCCGAGCCGACCATGCTTCCAAGGACATATCTACCGCCATCTACCAAGCTGACGTCGGTCGGTAGCGGGTTGGTACGGTCGGCTCGGGATTTTTGCTCTGCCCTAACCTCAACTGTAGCCTTGGGTTGATAGAGTGTCTCCCAAGGAACCTTTGCCAGCTTCCTTTCACCATCAGAAGCACCCTAGAGGAATTGACGAGTTTTCCTGTCAACATCATCACAGACGCCAAGAGGCAAAGGGAAGGCTTACATAGAGTACGATGGGATAGACTGAATGACAGATTGGGCCAGTGTAAGTCGACCTGCAAAAGATAAGCACTTGGTTTTCCATCCTGCAAGCCTGTTGTTGACTTTTTGTAATATATGTTTAAAAATCTCTGTGGTGACCCTGTCATGGATTAGGGGAGTCCTAAGGTACATTCCCAGATTGTCCGTGGACGAAATCCCTAACGTGGAACTTATAGCATCTGCCACATCCTACGAAACATTGAGAGAAAAGAAGACGCGGGAATTTTCTTTACTCACTTTTTGACCCGAGCTGTTACAAAACAAGTCCTGGAAATCCATGATAATTTGGGCTTGAGCAGTATCTGCCTCGGCAAATAGAACAAGATCATCAGCAAAGAATTTATGAGATATCAAAGGGGCATCTCTACACACCTAAACGGGCTTCCAGGAGCCATTATTAACAAATTGAACAATAATTTGGGAAAGGCATTCCAAACATAGTACAAAGATGTACGGTGATAGAGGATCACCTTGTCTCACGCCCCTGGATGGAACAAAACTCTAGGTAGCCTACCCATTTCATAAGACCTGCATAGAGGTGGACGAGATGCAGGACATAATGAACTTAATAAAATGGTCAGGAAAACCAATATCCTGTAGAGTATCCTCCACAAAATCCCACCGGAGGCGATCATAATCTTTTTTAAGATCCATCTTAATGGCCATCCACCCACCTGAACTGCGTTTATTCCTCATGGAATGAAGGATTTCCTGGACAACAATCACATTATCATGGATGACCCTTCCTGGAACAAAACTAGTTTGAAAAGGGAGTACTAAATCATTCAGAATAGATTTGAGTCGATTCACAATCACTTTTGTGAGAACCTTATAAGTGACATTGCAAAGACTGATTGGCCTGAACTGTGTAATAAATTCCAGAGCATCCACCTTGGGTATAAGAGTGAGGAGTGTGCGGTTCACAGATGCATTAAAGGAGCCAGTCATGAAAGCTTGTTGGACAAAAGAACATAAAAAATTGCCAACCAGATTCCAAAACTTCTGAAAGAACATAGCATGAAACTCATGGACCCCTGGGGCTTTATTAGGTGACATTTGAAAAAAGAGCATGACGAACCTCCCTGATAGAAACGCAGCTTGCAAGCCCTCCAGTTTTACTGTCGAAATACTAGGAAATAATCCCCTACTGGACAGGGGTAACCATGGGCCTATATCAATAGTAAATAAGCTTTGAAAATACTGTCGTACATGTTGGATAAGAAGAGGATCCTCAAAACACCAATTGTTACCGTTAATTAAGCCCGAGACTCTATTTCTGCGCCTTTGGATAACAGTAGTAGCATGGAAGAATGTAGTGTTACTGTCCCCATACTGAACCCTTTTACTTCGAGATTTCTGGTACCACAATGCCTCTTCCTGGGCCAACACAACATCATATTACATCTTAATCTCCATTTTCAACAGTTTCAAGTACTCACCAATGGGGCTGCAAGCTTTGGATCACTGTATACCGGAAAGCCAAGCAAGAAGCATCGTTTTTCGGCCAAAGACATTCCCAAACATTTTCTAATTCCAAATTTTCAAGTGTTCCCTCAACTCAGTCGTGATAGTTAGGATATCAATTTCTTGGTTCCAATGAGCAGCCACTTCTGGACTGAAACGACCATCAAGTAGCCATGCCGTCTGGAATCGGAAAGGCTTCGGTCCTATTGGAGTATGTTTGGGCCATAGTCGAATAAGTGAGGGGGAATGATAAGACTTAGTTCTTGCAAGATGGACCACTTCAGCTTCAGAAAACTCAAGTCGCTATTGAGCAATACCAAGGGCTCGATCTAGACGTTCCTGGACACCCCTTCGTTCCCATATAAACGGAGAGCCCTTAAAGCCCAGATCTACCAATCGATAATCATCTATCCAATCACCAAATTGACGATACTGGGATGGAATGGGTGGTTCTCCTCCAAATTTCTCACTAGAACTCAATAAAGAGTTAAAGTCCCCTGTAATAAACCACGAACCAAAAATTTCCTGTTGTAGTTTGCATGTCTCCTGCCATAGAGCTTGTCGGGTAGCAGGTTGGGGGCTGCCATATGTAAGTAACCGGGTATGCAAACAAAGAAAAAATATGCGCAGCGGAAAAACCCGGAACTAATGGAGGATCCATGTGAAATGGGGTAAACCAAATAACAAAAATTTCGTACCTGGTTTGGTTAAGATCTTTCACTCAACTGGTGATACAAATCAGCAAGAACCGGATAGAAATCCGACTCCTCTACAGTATCAACACGAACCGTTGATGACTGCTAGCAACCGTTTCGCAGTCACTAACTCGAGCACTCTCGAACCGTAGTGCTAGATGCAGAATTTTCGAGAGCAAGAGAGCCTAGAGTGTTTTTCTCACAACTCTTGTGAATGTGTTTGTGTGTTGAGCTCTTAAAATCTGCTCATCCTTCACACTCTTACATACATCACATATATATTTACATGTTAGTTAATATAGAAAATGGCCAACCAATCATGCATACATCTTATCATGCATAATTGTGTTTTCCATTATCTATACTTTAGTCACAATCATCAACATGATCATGTCTCCACTAACTCAATTATATATATCCATATATATATAAAACAACACATCCTTTCATGCCTTTGGGACAATAATTCAGGTTCAATAATTCTGGTAACTATTGAACCGAACCAACCCAAATGACCCGGTCCAACCATGGTCCAACTATAGTCTAACCACTGGCTCGAATCAACAGTTCTAAGTGTGTGACCCTGTAGGCACTATTCACGTTGGCAATAATTATAAACTCTCATTTATAATTATAAATAATGAGTGGTGTCTAGCAACACATCATTGCTACCCAAGTGACCAGATCAGTACTGATTCATTATGCCTCGGAAAAATGTCATTATCCTTTCGTCATATTATCAAGATTAAACACGAGACATGGAATGTGTCATTCTCGTATATGTTTAATCTAAGTTTTCTTGATCCCTGAGTTAACTGTGTAACACAGATACAAATGATATCCCCATATCATTTGATTTGAGCATGGCCATGCATTTACAGTTCAACTCTATCAAGAGGCCCAAGTGATAATATACCCGTTATGAGGGTTGGACGAATTCCATCTTGATCATACAAAACCCACTACACATTATATCATGTACCCAATGATTACTCTAAAGTTTACTCATTTACGAATGACCATGAGTAATATCAAAGTATATGACTCACACGTTGGGAACCTTGATGATCTCAGGTCTAAGGATAATACATATAAGAACCACTAATGACAACATATACATAACAGTCCATGTAGTGTTCTTATGTCGGGTCAGTCCAGACCACAAGTTTTCTAACTTGTACCCTATGTAGAATTCATATCTCATATAATTCTTAACATACGCTAGTCTTAATTTATTATTATAACCCATCTATAATAATAATTGACTAGGGACAATTCAAGAATATAAAATATTCTTAGGTTATAAATATGTGCAAGCGTTTATCACTGATAAACATATTTATTGGAATAAAACCTTAATAAATATACATGACTACATAATCATCCAATGCTTGGCTTTTGGGCATTACACTAACACCATATACCGCAGTTAAGCAACAGGAAGCACCTGAGCACCAAGATACCAAGGTGTGTATAAATTGGGGATGAACTCTAATAGTATTAACAATGATTCGGTCCTGCTTCCAACAAAGCCAAATTCCCCCTGCACGTCCATTAACTTCTGCCACCTCAAAGCTGTCATACCCACATTGAGTTAGCAAATGTTGCACCTGAGAAAATAAAATTTTTGTTTCCAAAAGTGTAATAAGAGCATGTTTGTGATTTCTATCCAAGTCTTTGATTGCTCGACTAAATTTGTGACTACCAGTACCTTGGCAGTTCCAAAATAAAAAGTCAAACTTTAACTGATCTATAAATAATAGAAATGATAAAGGTCGAACAAAAAGCAACTTAAGCAACAAAATCACTCATCATTTGGTCTTTCGCCAGGTTTTCATCCTGGACCGTCGTAGGCAGAGGCTCTTGAACTGCTGTCCCGCCGGTCTGGTTATCAATAACTGTTGGGGTAGCTCTCATCGTGAAACGCCCGTGTCCCAATTTATTAATATAAATAGAATTTAAATATAAAATGACCAAATTGCCCTTATCATTCCCGGGACACAAAAATATAATCAACTGGAACACCGTATCCCACATTATCCATTAGATTAATTATATCATGTGAAGTGGCCAAAATGCCCTTCTGCCCCGGGATACAATAAAATCAAGAAAATCATTAATTATGCAATATATAGACAATACAGTATATCAAAATAGAGTATGCAGCAGAAGACAAATACATAAACAAATATGAATGTAACGCACCCTATGGATCCGACCCGAGGAGGAAAGCACCGCCACCTGCTGTTATGCACCACTGCTCAAAGAACAATTAACCTGTGACAAGACTGTGAGGGGGTGAGACCAACCACTATCTCACCACAAACAAATAAACCAATAATATACAATTACAAATCAACTACAAGTACACCGGCATCAAGCAACAGCAACCACAATGCACAAACAAGTCACAATACACAACACAAGTCATTATCAGACTTCAAACCATCACTTATCATCACTTATATTATTATCATTGTTATTAGGATTAAATATTTTATTAGGGCCCTCTACTGTGTGCGTCGAGCTCGGTCCCGTCTCATGAGACAACCAGGGTATAAGCCCAATATAAACAGGGCAAGGCCCAATACAATCAGAGAGAGAGACAGACAGAGAGAAAGAGGGAGGTAGAAAGGGGGAGATAGAAAGAGGGAGGTAGAACCGGTCATCACAGACCCATATGCTAAACGGCATATACCATGCTATCCGCATGAAATCCCGAGGGGTATCACTTCCCGCTCGAACCAACCGGTCAACAGCCCCACAGTAGAATTATTATAGTTCGTTATTCTCAATTATGTTTTAAGAGTTGTGCCATAAGTTATGATCAAACAGTGTTGTGTGGTTTTAATATCTTATTCTCAAGTCCGGGCCCCCAGCCCACAGTCCACCACACAAACCACAAATCTATATCTCATGTGTTTAACATAACCAAACAAGTCATGCTAGACAGGCACAATACATCACATCGGACAACAGGTCACATATATATAGGCACACCACGTCATAGGTATCATCAACATGATACACTTTGCAAATAGCAACATCAGCACAGCAGACAAGCATGCATACAACATTCAAGACCAAACAATTAATACCACTTTATATACTAAGACAATTAACTGAGTAATGTAGGCAGTAACGCATACAAAGGTTTATATGTCCTCACCTGGGCCATATCAATTGTCTCGAAAGCCGAAGCCTCGTTCCGCCTCAACATTCCTATGTCCATAACAAAATATAACCCCACATAAGGTCCATATTAAACTATGCTAAAAGCATGTCAATGTCGTGGCTTTAACCCATATCATCTTTTGTCCTTAAGTCCGATTAAACAGGTCATGGGTCTAAGCCCAAACAAGTCCTTATTATGTCTAAGCCCATATTAATAAAGGCCATTAGGCCTAAAGCCATCTTAAATACAAGCCATTGGGCCTAAAGCCCACTTCATTAGTCATTGGGCCTAAAAGCCCATATACAATTAGTATGACAATAATTGGGCCTAAGCCCGGCCCACCCTCATAATCTCATTTCCCGGCCTAAAGATACTATGTGCGTCGGACAAATGCCGGCCACGCGCCTCCAACCTTGTCATACTCAATTTTCCATTAAGTCCATTTATTCTATATCAATCCGGCACATCAGTTAATGCTTAGAATACATGTCATGCTCGGGAATAGAAACACACGGCATCGTTCGGAAATTACCATTACTGCCGATTCCAAATGCTTGCTGGAAAACACCATCTCGCCGGAACAGTGCCTCGACCCGCCGGATTCCGGCCAAGCTTCGCCGGAATAGTGACCCGAGACGCTGGAACAGAAACCCAAGATGCCGGAAAAACACAGCATCTGCCAAACCCGAACATCGACAACCCGTGTTCAATCATCAACACAAAGCCCACGAATGAAAACGGAAAGGAAAATAAGGGTTAGATATCGAATCCTTACCGGGAACACCCACTGTCCAAAATCCCGAACACACCACGGATCCGTCTCGAATCTGCCGCACTCAACCTAGCCTACAGGTTCACTGCCAAAACAACCCAACTGCAGCCCCACTATAGTCCGGCCACCAGAACACCACCAGCAACCTCGTCAACCTCCAACACCGCCATCAACCCCCGAATCCAAGCACCGTCACATCCATCATGACCAGACCCGACCATCGAAATCAACACAACAACACAAATCCACCATCGTCCCCAACCAACAACACAAAACTCGATTAAAACAAAATCCGAAGGTTAAAGAGAGGAGGAAGGAAGAAGGAGAAATCAGGGGCTTACCCCCGATGGTGACACACCAGGGTGTCGCGCCTCGGCTGCAACACGGGTGAGGGAACCCAGACCCCTTCCTCGCAACTCCACGGGTCGCGTCTCGTGACAGGGCGGTGGCAACAATCTCTTCTCGACGGCGGCGACCTCGCTTGGTGAGCAGGGCGGCAGCGCGAGGAGAGGAGGAAGAAAGAGATGAAGGAGACGGCGGCTCCTCGTCACGCCCTTCTGTCCGAGCCCAGTTCGCGATCCAACTCCGCCTCCTCCCTCGACCTGCACCGGCGGCAACACAAAAAGAAGAGCTGGAGGCCGCGACATCTCGACAGCAGCGGCTCAAAAGGAGGAAGGAGAAGAAGAAGGAGAGAGGAGGTGCGGCGGTTTTGATTGAAAACGAAGAGGGAGAGGAAGGAAATCGGGGGGTAACCATAGTCTGCACGATTTGAGGGCGTGTGCTCAAGGAACAAATCGTGGGAGGAAGAGTGGGAGAGTGTGTGTGGGCGGCGGCTCGGGGAAAGAAGTGAAAAAGAAAAGAGGGTAGAGAAAAGAAAAAGGGAAAAGAACTTTTAGGGTTTGGCCGGCCAGGACCAAAATGACGTCGTTTTGATCTTGGTCGCGGTCAACCTTTACCAAGTCAACGCGCCTGTGTAATTCTTTTATTTTATTTATTTTTTTTCCTTTTCCCAAAACGACGTAGTTTTAGGTTCAACTACTTCAACCCGCCTTTCACATCGAAACGCGACTTGTTCCCGACGAAACCCAAACACGTTATAGTTACAACTTAATACAAATATCCCATGGAATATAATTCATTTCCATGACCAAAAATCCGGAAATTCCGCAAGGGTAAAATGGGAATTAAAATTTTAAAAATTCCAAAAATCCACAGAAATTAATTACCGAAAATTCGGGGCGTTACACAACGGGTCGTGGGTGACATCTCTACCCTTGTTAGCAAAATCAAAGGCAATGTCCAGGCCCATGGCCATTGATTTATCATTACAGAAAGAGGATGTCAAAGGAGCAGTACCTGAAGCAAGCAAGGGAGGGGAATCTGCCTAAAACTAGTATTTTCCTAAGATAGTGGTCGCTGGGAATTGCTGGTTTTGGATACGATGTTGTGTATCTGCAAGACTAGAAGCTGACGGGTTATGCTTCAGAATAACCTTGGCTCCTTGGTTTCCTCTGGTCATTGGCAGAGTACGGTGATTGAAGAGAGCGCGGAGGAACTAGTTTGAAGAAGGACTCATTCTGCCTAGCCCGTTTTAATCCGGGTTCCAGATCAGAGGTTTATTGTGCCACTGCCTTGCCCTTGGATTTTCTTCCACCCGTGGGTTTGAGCTAGGTGGGAACTGGGGGATTTTTAGGTACCACGGCGTTAGTCTGACTCTCCACTGCATCAGTTTGAATACCTGCATCCTCATCAACAGCCAAAACGTCGAAGCGAAAAGCAGTAGACCCCAGTTTCGGATCTCGGCGGTCAATACCATTCCCATGCGCTTTTTGTGTTTGCGGTTTTCTCCAGCTCACCAACATCAACTTGCCGTATTTGGGTTCATTCACCACATCCCCATACGCTCTAGGTGCAGGAGGAGGTTGAGACGGATGAGATGTTGGGTTAACCAAATCCTGAAGCGCGTTTGGGGTTACTCTAGTAGTGGTGGTATCCATATTAGTCGCCTGAGCTCGAGAAGGACAGATCGTCATATTATGCCTCGCCATGCCACATTCAAAACAAATTTGAGGAAGGTCCTCATACTCAATATGATACCAGAACCCTTCAAAGCACACCCGAGATTCCAGAGGTTTTGTTAAATCTAGTTCCACAACGATGCGAGCAAATTGAGCTCGATCCGTTTGCTGGGTGCAAAGATCGATTTGTACTGTTCTACCAATCTGGTCGCAAACAAGGCGTAGTACACCAACATGGTAGTGCTCCGCAGGCAGACTTGGGATGCGCACCCATGCAACGACAGAGGACACCCTATGTGTGCTAGGGTTAAAATTAGGGCGCCAACGTTTGACGGATAGATAAAGTCCAAGAATCATCCAAGGCCCTCTAGTAAGGACTCGCATATAGTCATTATACGCATGAAACTTAACCATATAATAGTTATGTTCCAGGTCAATAACTTTAATTCTATATTGCAACTGCCACAAACGGGACAACCTACTACTTAGGGCTCGATATCCGATGCTTCTCCCCCAAGGTTTAGTGGCGGACCCAGAAAAAAAGTATTTTTTCGGGGGCCAAAAAGATAAAATGAATCCAAATTTAATTTCCAACTTCTAACTACCACCAAGATAAGGACCATTTTATTCAAATATATATACTAAAAATAGCTCATGATAAAAATTTTGGGGGGCCATGGCACCCACCAGCCCCTTTGTGTCCGTCATTGCCAAGGTTTGAAATTAGGGTATTCTCCCAATTCTTGTGGAGTTTGGCTCGAAAGTTGTCTGTATACCGCACGATTGGTCCCTGCGGTGATGGAGTCACAACAACCTCTCTCTCCGCGATCTCAAATCCGTGTCAATTGTTGGTTCTGTCCAAGCAGTGCCATTAATCAGAGTATCCTTGAAGGATCGTGCGGTGGCTGCCACCTTGATCCCCGCCGTTAGAGGTGGCCGGCGAACGACCCACCCCGTCCCCCGTGGGGGTTACATCGGCCGCCATACAACCCAAACAATCGCATGAGACAAAACCCTAGGTCCGAGAAGGTCGGAGGTTGTTTTTCGAAGTACTACAATTAGTTACTAATACACAGTTTTGGTTTGTTTTTTAATATAGGGGGTAAAATCTAATTAGCCCCAGACGGTAGTATAAGTGAAGCTGTTCTCTCGACTTTGTCTTTTTACAAAGTCAAACGGTGACTCGATAAGAGTAAGAAAAAACAGCAGAGAAAACGGCGTCGTAAATAATCGCGCATCAGTGCATAGCAAACTAAGAGTGATAGTATTTGTCTCACTCTCGCACTCGCAGGGTGATAGTGGTAGAAAACGAAGCCGGGATTCCGATTCGATTCCAATACCAGTGTTTATTCCAATCCGTAATTTCAATTCAACAGAGCGAGTAAAGGACCCGCCGGCGACGAAGGAAGAAATGGTGGTAGGAAGCGAGGAGTTGAGGTACGAGATATCACAGAACGCCTACATAAAGCTGGTGCTCCACGCCATCAAGCACAACACCTCCGCCGTCAACGGCGTCCTGGTGGGCCGCACCTCCCCCAACAACGACGCCGTCGTCGAGATCTCCGACTCCGTCCCCCTCTTCCACTCCCACCTCGGCCTCCTCCCTCCCCTCGAGATCGCCCTAATCATGGTACTCCCTTACTCGGTTCTTCCACTCTCGCTCTTTTTATTGATAGATTGATTGATTTTTTTTTAATAATTTGATTGTTAAGTTGAGGTGTGTTTTTCTCTATTTCCTGTTTACTCTCTAATCGGCGGCAGATAGAGGAGCATTACGGGGCGCAGGGTCTGGGTATTGTGGGCTACTTCCACGCCAATGAGAGGCGTGATGATGCCAACCTCGGGATTGTGGCCAAGAACATTGGGGATCATATCTCCCGTTATTTCCCTCAAGCTGCTCTGCTTTTGGTACTTAATATCACTGTTCATTTGTGTTCTTTTTTGTTGTTACCCTTTTGTTGGTGGGGGAATTTGCTTTTGGTTTCTGATTTTGTGTGTTTGATAATTTTTGTAGTTGGATGACAAAAGGCTGGAATCTTTGGCTAAAAGCAAAGACGGGAGCCCTGTTTTGCAGGTTTGTGATCTTATTTTATTTGGAAGAACATGATGGATTAAAATGATAGCAAGATTGATTGTGAATGTTGGCTGGAATCTGTTGGTAGTTTCTTCTCTTTTACGTTTGAGTTTGAATTCATACTTTGTCAACTGTCTGGCTTTTGTTAGACTTTAGTGAGTTGCTTCTGATTTCAATTGAGGTTCCATCTTGGTGTGACATGGTGTAGGAAGGATTGTGTTATAAGTTATAGCCTTTGGTCAAGTATGCCTTGAATAGGGGGTAACCGTTTCATTGGTTTTTACTGCACCTTAAACGTGGATGGCTTTTGCTCAGCGGCCAGAGATTTCTGCATCCGGAAGTTAGGTATTGTTAGGGGCATCTGGTTACTGGAAGGAAGCAAATCTGTGGGGGTGAATAGTTTAGGAAATGGCATCCAGAGGCCATCATTTGTCTAATATGTCTTCATATTCACTATTCTTACTGTCTGCTTCTATCTTGCTTCAATTTCGATGTCTGAATCCAGTTTGTCCATGGGATGTAGAGACAATTAGCTGTCAATTTTATGGTTTACCTTGGCATTCAGGAAAAAAAATTATGTTTCACCAAATGCAGATCACAAACACTTCTATGTTTACCAATTCAAAGCTTCATTCATGCAAAGACACCCATGAGTTGACCTGGTTTTGTTCCAGCTGAAAACTTTTCTTAACACGTATGTCTGGGTACTTCGATTCTCTCTCAGCAATTGTGTGAGACTAAATTGAACTATCTTTGCCCACTGCCTTTTTTCTGCCTATGTTTAATTCATGCTTTACTCTATTATGTTTGAGCTTATGCACTGTTTATGATTCCAATATTTCCTATCGTACACTAGCTTTATACGAGGGATGCATCAAAGATCTGGAGGGCAGCTGGATCAGATGGAGGCAGCCGATTGATTACCAAAGAGCCAGCAGCAAATACTGTTTTATCAGATTACATTTTGTCAGAGAAGTGGCAGGATGTAGTAGACTTTGACGATCATCTCGATGATATTACCAAGTAAGTGTTGCATGTCCACATGTCTCTCTATCATCTTTTATTTTGCATCCGTGTCAACAGTGTTCTTGGATTTGCAGATCAGTAGTTCCCTATGCAAATCTTATGCAAACTCAACCCTTTTTACCATTTTCAGGGACTGGTTGAATCCAAAACTATTCAAGTGAGTTTGGTGAACTGTACGAACTGGCGGATATTCATGGACAAGGGAGTTTAACCATGCTGGAGTCAGGGTTCAAATTTGAATGATTTTTTAATCAACGATGGGCTTATGTTTTTCTGATAAATTTTTGTAGTTATTGTATCAACTTAATGTTTGTGTTAAAGCTTGAAGTTTCCTAGACACTGAACCCAAATGTTATCCTAAGCGGGGCACTGGTGCTGAAGTTATGGCTTGAAAAGGGGAATAGCTTGCCTTCTCGTCAACACATCATATGCCGTTAGTTTTTTAGATTTATAAATGTGCATGTGCAGAACTGTTTTCCTCTCTACTCTGGAAGTTCCATTTTCTCACAAGAAAACAACCTGGTCATCCACTTAACGGATCTTAGTTCCAGAATTGAATATGCTCTTGGAGAATGTCATTATGTGCTGTCGGTGGAGTTTTGGGTGATGCCATTTTTTGTTTGAGAAAATGAAACCGCTGGATGATGTTATCTCCAGACTAAGGTTAGTGATAACCGGGTTAAAGGTGAACCGCAGGGAACTTGATCGTAGAGTATTATTGCCAGCAATTGACGTTTTGAAAATTTAATTGCCTTCAAGCGGTACACACACAAGCCACTTTGGAGAAGCACAGCAGAGCATGGGATTTAGAGGCCATTTTCGGGGGCTTTGATCTTTATGTGCAGTGTTTCAATTCTTTGTTGTATTAGGCACTAGGCAGGTAATAGTGCTGCGCATTGGTTGGCAAAGGGAAGAACCAACCCTCCTGCAGGTTTGTGTGTAGTTCTGCAAAACAATGTATTGTCCTCCTAAGTAGTAATATAGTTACTTTTCTGACCCAAAAAGAATTAATTTCTGAAAGTAATAGAATTTATTTGTTATTGGTATTTTAACTATAAATTCATATTAATTGATAGTGAAAGATAAATTTAATAAATAAAATTAATCTATAAATAAATTAGTAAAAAAGTTCATTTTTCATTTAATTAGGTTGTATCAATTATTTTCGTGAAGAATATTTTAAAAGATAATTATTTATTAGTGGAAGGAGCATTGTATATATTAGACCTTCGAGAAAAGGTAAGTTCAAGTCTTGTGTGTATGTGACAAAATGAAAAAAAAAAAGAAAAAAAACAAAAAGAAATCTAATTTATCTCTGAGAAATCAACAAGAACAGCGTCTGTAAACAAAAGAAAAAAAAAAAAAGGAAACAGAAACAACGATATCTACAATGGTTGTACCTCTTCTGGTTACTTGGGATCGATGGAGTTTATGGCTTTGCCTAGGTCCTGCCATCAGATTCCAAGCATTCTCAAATGAAGAATGATGCAAGAAAATATTCCTAATAGTTGCTACAAACACTTTTTTTTTTTTGTTTTACACGCTATGACTGGAATCGAATCTAAAGAGGACCTCAATACACTTAAGCTAAAATTCATTGTTTGTTGTTTATATCTAGTAGCAGCAGCAGAAGGAATCTAATGTTTCAAAGAACAGGGCAGCCCTTAGCGCCTATGATACCCGGTTCGGTTGGACATTTTGCCAATGGACAATGATCAGAAGCCTCCAGACCCCACCAGGCTGGACCATAGATGTCCTTGGATTGGAGGGTGAAGTAGAGGACTATTCCCATGAATGCAACACCAGCATCCATTGCGGCTGATAGGATGTAGGTGTGCCTAGCCCACCAACCCTTGTACCTCTTGTAAATGTAGTAGTTGAAAAAGACCCCAACAGCTCCCCAACTGAAATAGTGAACAGCTTTTGCTGTTGGCATTGCTGATGTTGCTCCAAGGATGAGGGGGATGTGGATATTCTTGATGAGTTTGTTGTTGGGATACTTGCGTGAAAGATACCAGACAGGAACTGGTGCAAGTACACCAATTAGGAACCACCAGTTCTGCTCAGGGTAAATGCCTTTACTTGTGAACATCCTGAGTGGGCCAACAACTCCCCATATAATAGAAGCATTGTAGAATACATCTGCTCCAGGGCATGTCCATGGACTTCCTTCTGGAAGGGAATCTGGATCGCAGATGCCTTTCACACTTGACAGAAGCCACCATGCTGTGGCAAAGTAGACTGTTGAAGCAACAATTGTTCCTGCAAACTGTGGAGGGCAAATTGACAGAACAAAACCAAATCAACCACACCTGGAAATGAACCAAGGCATAGCCAGAAAATAAGAACTAAAACTTTTGAGACCTGCATAAGTTTTACCTGAACAATGAACATAGCTTTTGGTGGGATTTTCATGTAGTGGCCTAATTTGAAGTCTCCGAGAAATCCAAGTGCTTGTGCCATGCTAATGTATCCATAGGTCTTGAAAGCCACATTGGCAACAGGCTTCCCAGGATACATGTATCCTATGACCAACTCGGTAATGACATTTAGTCCCACTTGCTGCATATCAGCACATTTGGTGCAATGTTCATCAGTAATAGGTTTCAGTGGAAATATTTCTTTGTAATGCATTAATGTATTCTAATCCAATGCCATAGTGTGTTATGTTCTTCTGTACCGTATTTGTGGTGGCCTGAATTATACCGACTGGGAGAGTGAAAAACAGTGCAATGAAACAAGCCAGGATAAGTCCCCACCAGGGAAGTTGAAGCTGCTTGCCAAAACCTTCAAGAGCAAGGATTGCAAGACAGAAAGATACAACCAGAATCGCGATGAACCACCACTGAGGTACTTGTTCATAGTTCTTCTTCATCAGTCTTGTGTGCACATCATCAAACCGGTCTTTTGCTGCATTAGCAGCCTTCCTCCACAGGTGCCAGATCGTCCTATTTGCAGTTTTCAAAAAGAAATCTATAAGATGATGAGGGAAGAAATTGCTTCCAGACCAAGCAGAAAAGACTAAACCAGAGTTGGAAAAACTTACTTCCCCTCAAAGAGCGCAACATGTGAGATAGTTGCCATCAGACTTGCAAAACTCAATCCGTAAATGAATGCAAACATGATACTCAGGTAGAGTTTGCTATACTGCTCATATTCGCGAAGATTGATATCAAAAGTTTTCTGGTTGAGAACCTGGGTGATGTTATATATCTGACCAGTGCTGTCAAAAGTGTGTGAGCTAAAGATGGGAAATCTCTTGGCGTGATGTACATTCGTCCAGTAAGCAATCGGAAGAATAACATGCAAGAACAAGAAGAATCCGATCATGGTATTGGCGATGGCAAAGAAGGGTGTGGCCAGAGGACTCCCTAGGAACCCGGCAACCGTTGACCAGTCAAGGCCAAAGGAGCCAATACCTAGACCACCTAGTCCTGAGCCAATCTGTTGAGCGGTGATTGAGTCCTTCCATATCCAGCAAACGAAGGACAGAGCAGAAAGTGAAGGGAAAAAGAGGCCTGGAATGGTATAGTAGGCGAAGCTTGATACAAAAACCAATAGAAAGAATTGAAGCCTAGTACGCCCTCCCTTTGGTCTCTTTTCCGTGTCATGTAATGCCCTGCAGTTGGAGTGCAAATTGTAACTGAAGTGCTCCTAAAACATCCTTAGACACGACTTTGTGAAGGACTAATTAAAGACAAACAGATGGAAGTAGAACCTGAATAGAGAGACTTGGACAAGATTTGCAGGCCACCACATGTAAGGCGAATCAACAAGAATCTTTCTGAACATGCCAGCCCATCCATATCCAAGCAACTGAAGATTTCAACAATTAAGAAAGTAACTACATTAAGACACAATTAAACCACCACATATTAAAAGAAACTGTTCTTTCAAGTACCTGAGTCGTTTGTGTAAGCAGCATAGCAGCTAGAGGATGCAGGGCCCTCTTGTAAAAGACCTTGATAATTGTTATAATATACACTGCATAAACACCGCTTGCTCCGCAGTTGGCAAAAATGGTGATAAGCACGTGTTCTTTCATATTAAATGGCCCTGGATTCAGTGAAAACGACCAGTTTGTGAACGGGACTCGCACTTTGTTGGTAGGAAGGGATGCGGCCATCAACTTTCCGATAGGAAGGACAAGAATCTGGGCAGAGACAGAACCCACAAACAGCTGATTCTGACGATAAGCAAAGAACTGGTTCACGAATGAGAGGAGGGCGCAGGATGCTATCCCAAGAACCCATGTCCGGAAAGTCAAGACCGGTTGTGTTGGGTCGTCGGTGATGGGAACAGTGAGCCTCACCTCCTCGATGGGATTGTCGTTCACTTCTTCTTCTTCTTCCTTCTTCTCTGCATAAACAGAAGCCATGGACTTATGAACCACAAACTTGCTATCGCCAAAACTATAGCTACCTTCGCCACCATTTGGTTTGTATTTATGTGACATGAACAAATAAATTATTTACAAATATCTGTACCAAACCAATTGTTGCAGAGAATTGATTTGTTTTAAAAATATTAATATTACTTAATATTCCTTGTTTTCATAACAGTAAACAATTATCAGCAGAACAGACATCTTTCCTTAACACAGTCCTTGGGATCTATCAGATATCTTCCTAGGAAATTGGTCTCTGTATCTGAAGTTTTGCCATGCCAATATATATTTTCCATGCGAAAAGAATAAAAGAAGGGGGAACAAAAAAAATCATGTAAGGTACTGGATAACGGTAGGTAGCCCAGCAGAACTGTGACTACACCCAAAGGAAGCTGTACTCAGGGAGGTCACATGTCTACCTGTAGGCCACACTACTTGTATATATGTAACCTCCTTTTGCAGATAAATGCATATAAAACTTGTAACAAAACAACCTTATATCATAAAAGTTAGCCATATTTATTATTCCAACGTAGTACTCCATATTGGATGGTATTAAATAATGTCATATGGTGCATGCGCCTACTACACCACCACTACCAGAACATGTGGATCAGCTCATCGCTGTTATTTGACTCACAGGCCATATACATACAAAAACACTGCCTTTGGCCTCACGCGGCACTTGCTTGCTTTCCTCCATCTCCATGGTTGAACAAAGCACACCTTCTTTATCATCAATTATTTTTAGTGCAGAGAAGTAGTAGAGAAGAAAATGGAAGTACGTACCTGCTATTTCAATACCATCAATAGTGGCTACTTGAAGCTTCTCCTGAGGCAAGTTGGAGGCAGGAAGGACTGGTTCATCTGCAAAGCTTCCCATCTTTCTCTCTGCAGCCTCTCTACTGCTTCTCTCAAGAGGGAGAGAGCACTCCTTTAATATATATGAGATTCCTACCGTCCAGATACCTTGAAGCACTATATTATATAGGACCAGACCACCTATGAAGTATGGGTTGCAGCCTACCTTATTTGGCGCTATATTATTTTTTTTTTTTGCTTTTTACTATCAGAAAGAGGAATTTGGCGCTATATTATTATTATTATTATTATTATTATTATTATCCTTTAGTGGCATATATATGTGGAATATGATTATAACGAATGTTAATTACAAATAAAAAAAGAAATGAGAAAAGAAATATTTGGCATGAGGAAATCTGAAAATTCCTTGTCTTTTATATTTAGAGATACCATATCTAATTAACTAACATATACTCTCCACCGAATTAGAAATATCATTGATAATTAAGAGACTTTCCACCTAATTCCTGACTCTTTCCTTTTGCGGTATATATCTGTGAGTCTTTAATCATATTTTTCCTTGTTGACCGGGGTGGCTTTAATAATTAAAACTAGAATCTGCAATTACAAAGGAGGAATCCTCACCATGTCTAGCTGTCTAATTAAATTGGTAACTTAAATAGTATCTAAAGCCGATTGTGACCATGTTGTCTGTTTATAAATGTCCAAATTGTGAACATTGGTTTTGTGGGGAATTCTTTATTCATTTCTTGCCATGTTCTTGGTTGAAATGCCTGGATATATATATATAGAACCATAGAGGCAAAGGAGTTTCGTTGAAGATCCAAAGAACGCGTTAAATTTTACATGCCTGGTTCCCTAGTGTAAATTTGTATTAAGCAAGTTGGTCTGCTCATGTGAACCGGCCCCTGATTAATAATTTAATATACACAAAGGATAGATGTATTATGTATATATCAATATGGGGTTAAAATACGTGATGTATTTCAATAGTTAATTAATTGGGATTTAACCAAAAGACATAGAATAAACTCGCAATCAATGCATATACTGTCCAAGAAGAAAGAACATATATATGTATTCAGAAAATAAGAAATCCTTCTCAACTTTGTATGCAGCTAATCTATGCTTGGGTAAGAGTTGTATCTCTCCTTCTATCTGCCTAGTAGGTAATCATAATATTTATTAAAACACATCCTCACATCTTTATAAAACTCATCTGTCAGCTAATATGCATATTACACAGATTAGACATCTCTTTTATGGTTTTCATACTTGTCAAATTTATGATTGAAGATTAAGTATTTATGGAGTTATGTTGAATTCAATATTCAATATGTCATCTTCAAATTATAAGTTTACATCTTACTTCCATCACAATGTTGGAATTAGATTTTGGCTGTCATTTTTTGGCACAAAAATGTTATGATATTTAATTTATTTTATAGATATAAAGATACACATGTGTCCAAATTTAGTTCAGATTTATACAATGTACTATTGTTCTTTTAGCGGCGAAAAGGAATTCTTTCTCATTTTAACAATTGTGTAATGCCAATATTTATCCACTTCGATTAGAAGAATATAAATTGATATGTTGGACCGGGTTACATTCATTTGGAGCTAATTAATGTCCAATTTCTCTTGCATGCCAATTAAGTCCCCTCTCAATCCTTGTTTGCATAAGTCCAATATTAAAGTGGCTATATATAAATCAAGACACAAGCTTCTTCTTTTGAAAATTAAGTTTTTTTACTCAACGCTTATTAATTAAATATGTTTATATCTTTTTTAGTTGGCAAACAAATGCACACGCGACACCATCCTAATAATTAAATCACATTTAATTATTACCACGAAATTTGGCTCCTCCCTGTTTTTCCTTTCGCCGACGCTGCCCTTTTATGTTCAAAGAATTTCTAGCCATCTTTCTATTTTCTAAGAAGGTATCTTGGTGCTGTAAATAAAGAGTCTCATCTGCAGATGCCTTTAACTTATCAGGAAAATGTTTGAGCCACTAAAATTTTCTACTCTATCCAAAGTTAGTAATGGATCCAATGGGAATCCACAAAAATGCAGTTTGATGGAATTAGGCTAGCTAGTTGCTAAATTAAGCTCCTTCTAGATATGGTGTCCATATGCAAATGACTTTTCCACTCAAAGAGAGATTATGGTTGGATTGTCAACATTGGAAAAAGTTTTTTTGGCTGTATCCATTTTTTTGTCGCAATAATAATGATGATGATGTACCATACTATTATTACTTAGTACCACTATTTTGTTCTGAACCCTTAACCAAACAGTAGAATCAGCCAAAGTCGCTTTTTATCCTTTTTTTTTTCAATATTCTTTTGGATGGGAAATAAAATCTTCTTTGAGTACTTATAGAAAGTTGCATACGATCCATTTGAACGAATATCTTGATGAGATTGCGAATGAAATAGATAGAGGCACACGAGTGAATTACTATAATAATAAAGACAGTCTCTCCTTTATACTGATTCTCTTATTTGTCTTTTGTCCTTGTCCAACTTCGAAGGTGATGCATTGCAGTTGCAGGGCATGGAATTAATGTTGGAATTTACGAGGTTTTCCCTGAAATAAAACAAATTAAAAAAAAATGTATCACACAAATCTCTACCGCTAGCTAAGGATATATATATATATTATATCAGAAAAATATTTTTTTTGTTAACTAATTTATTGATGATTGATAGATAGATATTGTAAAATGCCAAAAAGAAAATATTGTATTCAGTCACCAACAAATACCCGATCCCACGGAAACCAAAGCCCAAAACCTTCAAGTTGTCTCAGTTGATCATGTCATTTGCACTATTTAGTGTGTTGCCTAGCAAACCAGTGCTTTTACATGTTTGTTGTGTGTTCATATGATCTCACTATAAACGTAACAAGCCATTGCTTTCTAACCACGATATTTTTGCAAAGCAACAAACGGATACGTTTTATCCTTCTTACAGCGACCCAGATTGCAAGTTCTTATATTTCTCTTTGTCTTAGAATTTGGAATGAGGGGAAGAAATAAAAGACAGACTGCGTACAGCCTGCCTATTCACACCTCTTTTTTTAATGGATGTCTTTGTCTTAGCATCATATATATTTCCTAGTTTAACTGCTTTCTGCCATTAACGACGTTCGTTCTTGCGAGTTGCAAGTCACAACAACAACCTCAGTTCACATTACAAGACATGCAGGAGGGAGCAGTTGATGCCAAATTGTCAATCTCACAGTCCTACTTGGAGTTGGAGGTAGATGAAGTGGATGTACAACCGACTTATCCCACAGGAATCTTTCCGTTGGAAGATAATGAAACGAGTGGTTTATCCATCGTGGAATATTGGACTAGTCAAATAAAAACAAACCAAGAAAATAATCCAATTCATACAAACCAAGAAAATTATTGGATCCATCGCGGATTGGACTAGTCGAATAAAAACAAACCAGAAATTTATCCAATTCATACAAACCAATAAAATTATTGTTAGGAGCAATATATGTTTTTTTTTTTTCTACAATGCAATCCCACATATGAATTCCCTAATCCCATCCTAACCTATTAATATTTACCCCACACTCAGTCCTAGCAGAAATCAAAGGCTTGTACCACTAACCCCCACTCAGCACAAATCAAAGGCTTGTACCCCTGAGTTGAACATACTCTTTCGGAAGAAATATATGTTAAGATAGGGTCAAAAGTAATTTTTGGTCATTGTACTCAGCCTAGTGCTGGTTTAGTGCTGGTTTTTTGTCATTATACTCAATTTGCTAATTCGTTGTATGAGTTTTTCGTACCGAGGGTTCGAATCTTTCTCTTTCCTATTCCCTTAATAACTTTCATCCTTTTTTATCGTTACTCATTTCAAAGGATTTTTGTTATTGTATTCAACACAAATTATAGATTTTGGTTTGCGGGTCATTAAATAAATCATTTTTGTTTTTGGTAATTATCAAGGGTTATAGTCATACTGATCCTCTTATTCAATTACTTGAACCATTTCCAAGCATTTCATAGCGTTTTCGGGTCTTTTGAAGCTTTACTCATTTATGTATGATTTTATTTTTTTATGCTAGAAGCGAATCCTAATCGACTACTATACTAATTTCTTTCTGTGGCTCTATGCGTCACGTTTGTGAGGTGGTATGATTTCATTTTTTGTGTACTGTTCGTTCGAATTTCAGATGAATTTCGAAGATCCAAATTCTTTATTAGTTGATAAACGGAATTAGACAAATTTGAGATAAATTCATGAACTCAATTCAATTATTTCTTTTTATTTTCAGTTTTAATAACCTTATGAGTCATGGAATTTTCTTTGCCCACAAATCAAAATCCATGATTTTTTTTTTAATATAAAGACCAAAATTCATTAAAATTAAATACAGTGACCAAAATCCAGTGCCAAGCAGCTTACATTGACCAAAAATTGCTTTTGACGGTTAAGATACTCACCCAGATCCAACTGAATTAATCAGAGCAATGATCTTGTGGATATCGATAAATTTTTAAGAAAAAAGAAAGGTCAAGGAGTGGTTTTATCACAAAACCCCAACCCACCGACATCTCGTCCCATAATAACACACAGGAAGACAGGAACCACACTATTCTTGCGTCAACTTAATTAATGTGTGTGAGAGAAAAATATCTTATCTATCTATCTCAGGGTTAGTCAAAAGTCAACTACCCGTTTTCCCTGAAAATTCTCAAGTGGTGGTGGTGGGGAAGGGATTGATATTCTTCTAAGGTAAGCAAATATTATCGAATCTGCACCATGCTTGAAATCTGCAATTTTGTCATGGAAGACCAACGCGATATAATATATATATACAGCTATTTAGTCCCCATAATACTTGGGCTGATGATTATTGTCCATGCATCTCCACGTCAATGCAATCTTTTGTTTAATTTGTTTCGTTGTGAAATCTATCTTTGCATGATTTTAGTTAGTACCGTATTTATGCACAACTTGTGTCAATTGACCACCTTAATTAATGCTTATAGGCGCGTAATGTGTGGCTGGCCAGCTTATATTATGGATTAGAATGTAAAATCATTTATTATTTTGCTAATTGTACTCCCTACTCTTCCATTTACAATTACAATTCATTCCTAGCTTTCTAGGGTGGTTCTTGCTTAGGATGGAAGTAGTATATGATACTATATTTGTTGGAGACTAATTTTGGATAGGTTTCATAGAAAACTAAAACCATAAATAGATTTTGGTTTTTGGAAAATTATAAACAAGAAAACGATCGAGGGGCCCTTAATCTTAAACAGCTTAATTACAAACATTGGATAAATAATCACAAGGTCTAATTAATCAATACCATAACCAATAATAAAAACTAACACATGCAGTTGCCAATAAACCTGAGAACTAACATCAAACATCCTCTATCCAAAAGCAAGAAATTGAAGACATGCCCTTTTGACTTGAGCACATACTACTACTTGGTCTGTCTTGTGACCAGCTCAATGTGGTGGATAATGGATTTCACAGGAAAACATCTCACTGAATAACAGGGCATCCTTTGGCCACAACTCCTGGTGCAAGAGGACATGTGGCCAATGGACAATGATCGGTGCTGTCTAAACCCCACCATTCCGGTCCATAGACGTCCTTAGATTGGAGAGTGAAGAAGAGGAACATCCCCATGAAGGCTACACCAGCATCCAGAGCAGCCGACAGGATGTAATTATGCCTAGCCCACCATCCCTTGTACCTTCTGTATATGTAATACTGGAACAAGACCCCAACAATTCCCCAGGACAAGTAGTGGACAGATCTAGCCGGTGGCATCCCCGCCGTGGCTCCCAGTATGATAGGCATATGGATGAGAGGGATCCATTTCTTCTCGGGGTATTTGCGAGAGAGTAGCCATATGGGAACTGGAGCGAGAGTTCCAATTAGGAAGAACCAGTTCAGCTCGGGGTAGACGCCAAGCTTTGTGAACATCCTGAGGGGGCCTATCACACCCCATATGATGGATGCATTGTAGAAAACATCATCACCGGGGCATGTCCATGGACTTCCCTCTGGCAACAAGTCTGGATTGCATATGTGTTCCACACTCTTTAGTAGCCACCAGGTTGCGCCAAAGTAGACAGTGGATGCAACTAATGTTCCTGCCAACTGCAAATTAACAGAAACTTAGTCTAATATCAATCACCCCGTAAAAAAAACAGACATATATAAGCACAGAAAATTAAATTTGGTAATTTACCTGAGCAATGAACATGGCTCTGGGAGGAATTTTCATGTAGTGGCCTAGTTTAAAGTCTTGCACGAAGCCAAGAGCTTGTGCCATGCTGATGTAGCCGTATGTCTTGAAAGCAACATTAGCTAGAGGTCTTCCGGGGTATAGATATCCGATAATTAGCTCAGTGATCACATTTAGTCCCATTTGCTGTATATAACACATGAATCTGGTTAGAGAATAGTTATTAGCAGTTTAGGTAGAGCATTAGATTAGGATACCAGTAAGGTTTAGAAACATCTTAGAGTAAGTACCATGTTTGTTGTTGCTTGAACTACCCCAACAGGCAAGGTGAAGAAAAATGCAATTGCACAGGCGAGGAGGAGTCCCCACCATGGAAGTTGCAACCCTTTACCAAAACCTTCAACGGCAAACATGGCAAGAGCTATGGATATAACCAAGATTATAATGAACCACCATTCAGGGACTTGTGCATAGTTCTTCTTCATCAGTCTTGTGTGCACATCAGCATAATTATCCTTTAATTGTTTTGTCTTCGTCCACATCAGCATAATTGTTCTTTTTATGGGTTGCAAAAGAAAGAAAAAATAATCAGGAATTGGTTGCCCGGTAAAGAAAAAGAAAACAAATAAAATCCAAGATTGAAGAACCTTACTTTCCCTCAAAGAGAGCAACATGGGAAATGGTAGCCATCAGAGCTGCAAAACTAAATCCATATACGAAGGCAAACATGACACTTAGATGGAGTTTGCTATAGTTGTTGTAAGCTGGCATATCGATATTGAATTGGTCGTTGAGAATCCGGGAAATGTTGTAAGTGTTACCGTCCTGATCGAAGGTATGAGAGGAGAAGAAAGGGAATTTCTTTGCACCATATGCATTGTTATAATAAGCAATGGGCACAACAATATAAAGAAACAAGAAAAACCCTGCCATGATATTTGCAATGGCAAAGAAAGGAGTGGCCAGAGGACTCCCCAGGAAGCCAGCAATAGTCGACCAGTCAAGACCAAAGGACCCCATGCCTAGTCCATTCAGCCCTGAACCAAGCTGTTGGGCCTTGATTGAGTCCTTCCATATCCAGCAAACGAAGGACAGAGCAGACAATGAAGGGAAAAGGTAGCCTGGAATGATATAGTATGCGAAACTGGATATGAAAACAATGGTAAAAAATTGCAGCCGACTAGTTCCTCCCTTTGGTCTCTTCTCCTTCTCATGTAATGCCCTGCAGAGTATTCCATACCAAATTTGTTAGGTCAGAGACAATTTGCTCCTTGGTTTTTCTGGGTTTTGTCCACCTCTCCAAGGACAAAGGAAATTACCTGAAAAGAGAAACTTGGACCAGGTTTGCAGGCCACCACATGTAAGGTGATTCCACAAGAATCCTTCTAAACATACCAGCCCATCCATACCCCAGCAACTACATTCAGAAAAAAAAAAAAAAAAAAAAAGAAAGAAAAGTCTATCAAATGACTAACCAGCACACCCCTTTTAATTCTAAAGTACCTGCTAATTGTATTATTGCATCAGAACAGATATTAACCTACAAAATGAACCACATGGTACTTGTAACGAACTGAACTTTCACATTATCCTCGCAAGGGATCCTGTACCCTGTCTTAACTAGTTTAATAATATCGTTTTTTTACCAGATTTTGAACCCAAAAGAAAATATGAAAGCAAATTGAAATCAGAGGAATCAGAATTTCCATTTAGAATATCTTTGTGAGAGAAATGAGAATGTACCTGAGTTGTTTGCACTAGCAACATGGCTGCAACAGGATGGATTGACCTGTGATAGAAAGCAATTACAGAAGTAATAATATGGACTGCATAGACACCACTGGCTCCACAGCTAGCAAAGATCGTGATCAACACATGTTCTTTCATATTGAAAGGCCCCGGATTTAGCGAAAAGGACCAATTCGTGAAAGGAATGTGGATAGGAGCCGATGGGAGCGTTGCTGCCATCAACTTCCCAATCGGAAGAGTAACAATCTGCGCTGAAACCGAGCCTATAGATAGCTGGTTCTGGCGAAACCCAAAGAACTTGTTCACGAAAGCAAGAAGTGCACAGGATAATATCCCAAGAACCCATGTTCTAAATGTCAGGACTGGCTCTGTAGGATCATCTGTTATTGGCACAGTAAGCCTCACTTCCTCTATTGGATTGTCATCCACTTCTTCATCATCTGAATATACATAAACAAATTCATAATAATTCGTTCACCAATTTTTAAACTAAAAAATTTATCTACATCACCATTCACCACCAATGTACTAACATTACATCTAACTAATTAGATTGATTCACAGCATAAAAGAATTATTAGGATAAAGCATGAGAAGAAAAGGGTTAATTACCTTCTTTGTTAATTTTAGACTGTTGGTTGTCTGGCAAACTGGATCTACTGATCACTTCATCATCCACAATGCTCCCCATATTGTCTGCTGCCAAACCTTAACTATGGAGTGTGCAGGATATACAGACAATCTTAACACAGGAAAAAAATATATATTGTGTGGATCAGTGGATGGATTGATCCCTATCTTTTTTTGTTTGGGTTTAAACTTCTGCCAGCGAATCCTGAACTACACAAGTTTCAGTCTGGTGAGAAACCTCTGGCTAGTAGTAAATAAGGACAGGTCTCGTGTGGTTTTGGAAACTATCTTTACGTGTGATACGTCAACAAGGCGGACTTATCGGCCAGAAAATCTATAATATACCCTCAATGTGCGATACGTGAGCTGGGTTTTATCTCAGATTCCTGTGAATCTTGCATGAAATACTGCCTCTATGCGTACAGATGAGAACCATCCGTATCCCTGTTGTAATAAAACGCACCAAACTTGAAATACATACTACTCTTTTTCTCCCGGGTACGGCAATTTTATCTGCCTATAGGTTTTTTAGGAAACCTTTCATCAAAACAAATCTGTTTGGTGAGATTTATGAGATATGATAGCCCACTAGACACAGATTAATCCTGACCGTTTTTTTGGAGTCTGCAATATTGAATATTTCTACTCTTACTATAAATGCATGAAATTATTAATTACGTCCAGGAAGAACTCTTTGTAATTCTATACGTTTTTTTTTTTTATAATCTAATAATATACAAAGCCAGTAGAGGAACAGTTAATCACGCATCTCGATCTGATTCCATTTTCCTTAATGAGATAAAAGTTTGAAAATTGTATGCCAGTGGTAGCTAATCTAAAACTCGTATGAGTGTCATTCATCTCTATCAAATGAGTGATTTTCAAACATTAAATGATTGGAATTGGGGGACAATGGAAGTCTATAACAAACCCACCATGTGATTTCCTGTTTTTAAAGTATGTATTATTACTTATTTGCTATTTGAAGTTTGCACAAAATATCGTTAATTCTTTTATATTTTTATTTTTATCTATATATATAATACTCTTCTAATTTTTTTATTTTTTAATTTTCAATTTGGGGATAATATGATTTTTTTCTTGTGTTAAAAAAATCTAAAAGGTCAACTCTTTAATTTTTTTAAGCTTATCTACAATAAATTAACTTTCTTTTTAATTTCTTAAGTTTATCTACATCAGCTATCCATATCCACACTTATTTTACATAAAATTTAAAAATGAAAGGAAGATACAGCTGCTTATTTTTCTTAAAAATAAAAAAATACATTATTAAAAAACAAGAAGGATAATTATCTCTTAACCGAATAAAAATTTACTTCGTACTGCCAGTAGAAAATTAAAATCATAAAACAATAAATCATATAATTCTTCAATACACAATGCGTTTAAAAAACAAATATTATTAGTTGCGAATCTCTTTGACTAATCTTGTGGAATAATACTTGATAAATTAGAAAAACAAACAAACTTACTGGAAGGAGGCAACCTTTGAGGATAAATTGAAAAATAAATATGTTGGGGAAAATCACACCAATTCAACACAACAACAATTAACCGGAATCAAATGCGCAGCGGAATAACCCAATTAAACACTTTCCCCTCTTTGTGCCACCAAAATGAGATATCACAACTAAGCAATAAAATGCTATGAAACGCTCCGATCCGTATTTACCGTTATACACAGTAAACACATGGGACCACATACTATTACAACAACCACAGCGGTAAATATCACAACTAACGGATTTAATACATTAAAAGTACATAATACATTAACCGTACTTGTCCCGGTACGGGAACATTATTACAACAAGCATTAATCCATAGAGTTATAAAATGCAAGCAACGAAAGTCTTAATACAACACAGCAATAGACAATGATATAAACATGATTCAACGCAGGATGGATCCGGGCCTGGCAGAGGGTGCGCCACAGCTTGCCTCGAACGTACCTGAGCTACGCACAATCAAACTACGCGACCAGGTCACGCAGGCGAGGGGTGAGTCCGAAGTGCTCACCGGGTAAAATCCATAAGCAAATATACATATACAACAACCGTAAATAATCCAAGTCACATCAACAGCAAGTAACTGAGGTTCACTTGAACCCTAAATAACACACTCTGTGATTCTGGACACACTACACCAATTTTATTCTCAGGGCCCCTATAACTAGTTAAATGATGGCTGTCGCCTGGTAGTCAAGCTAGCTAGCCCGTGGACCCCGCCCTGGTACCTCCACGTAAAACTGGCACAGACAGGGAGCAAACCCCAAGCACACTCTCCCCCGGCGCCTAAAATAAATACTGGTACAGACAGGGAGCAGACCCCAAGCACACTCTCCCCCAACACCATAAAAATAAGACTACCATCTGGCTATTCCAACATTTAACTGTGATCTACTAGATGTCTAAGTGTGTCCAATTTTATTATACCTAGTTACTTAGTTTCTATTAACCTCCACTCTCTCATTATCCCGAGCAGGTTCACAGCCTCTCCGCTCGTCTGGATAATACAAACTCATTAAACCGGTACCCTCGGTACTCTACTCCCACAATTTCACAGCCAACAATAACAACAGTAATAATCTACTAGTACAAACACTTCTAACATTATCAATAACATCAACAGTAGCATCAATTCAGCAACATCAACGACAACAAATTTCATTTAAATTCAATTCTCAACAACCATTCACAGCCACAAGAATTATTCAAGCATATAACACACAAACAACAACTTGGCACTACGGCGGTATATAAATAATTACTTATCCTCACAAACAGCTCTCATGCACTGTCTCACCGTCTGGATCTTGTCCACTGTCTGTTGGACTAACTCTGGTCCAACGATCAATCTCATACCTTCTTCGTCCCAATATACCAGACTTCTACACTTCCTTCCATAGAGAGCCTCAAAAGGTGGCATACCGATGCTGAAATGGTAGCCGTTGTTATAAGCAAACTCTGTCAAGGGTAGATACTTATCCCAACTCCCACTGAAGTTAAGTGCACAAGCTCTAAGAATGTCCTCCAGTGTCTGTATAGTCCTCTCAGACTGTCCATCAGTCTGAGAATGAAAGGCAGTGCTGAAACTCAACTTGGTTCCCAATGCAGCTTGTAAACTCCTCCAGAATCGTGATGTGAATCTGGGATCTCTGTCTGAAACTATGGACTTTGGAATCCCATGTAGCCTCACAATCTCAGCAACATACTTACTCGCCAGTGTGTCTATAGTATCAGTCTGGCGGATAGGAAGAAAGTGAGCCGATTTTGTTAGTCGGTCAACGATGACCCAAATAGCATCATGCTGCCTCCGAGTCATCGGCAAACCAATCACAAAATCCATGGTGATCATCTCCCACTTCCACTCCGGTATTGTCAACGATCTCATCTTGCCTGTTGGAGCCAGATGTTCGGCTTTCACCTGCTGGCAAGTAATGCATCTAGCGACATACTCTGCTACATCCTTCTTCATGCGAGGCCACCAGAAATGGCTCTTCAGGTTCTGATACATCTTGGTGCTTCCAGGTGTGAACACCCGAATTTGACCCATGAAAATTTATACGTTTTAGTAATTAGGTCCCTCATGTACGAAGAAGTGATTTAAGTCACATTAGGGACCGGATTGCTAGAATGTATTACATTCTATGAGCTTGGGCCTTATTTATGTATTGAAATCCAATTTGGGTTGGAGATAGATATAAGAGCCCAATTTAGTAGAATATAGATGTTCTCCAGAGTTGTACAAGCCCACTAACACCTTGCTTGCAGGCAAATTTAACTCTGATTTTCGTGAGAGA
>JAKUCV010001717.1:0-40478 GCA_028386065.3 Turnera subulata | reverse complement strand
TGGAGAAATCTCGTGGGTAGCATCATCTAATCAAGGCAGCAAGTGAAGAATCAAGAAGAGATCCAAGATAGAGTTGAGGTGCGGAAAGAAGCTAGGCGTAAGGCGAAACCCGAATCAAGGAGCTAGAGGAGGGCTGCAAGAGGTAATTCTGATCCTTTTCTTTCTATTGTGATGCTGATGCTGATGATGATGTGATTGTTGTGTTTCTGATGTAAGAACTACGTGGGCTTTGAACCCGGTCGCCGGGGTACGTAGGTGGTTTCTAGTGGTGGAAACTCAAGCCTAATCTTCTTCTCATCCCCTTCTTTTTTATTTTCAGTTCTTGATTGGTTTTGGTGAACACACTCACCCACTTGCATAAGGCATACAAAAACCTTTAATTGCACAAGATTTCGCCCCAACATGGATTGGTGCTTTTCACCTTCCCATCCATGACGAATCCCCAGGTCCATTATCTTTGGTTCGCTAAACCGGTTGCCTAAATGGAGTCACATGAAGGGTTTTTCCCAAGTTTTAGTCCCTTAATAAAACTTGGGTGGCGACTCCAAAGATAATGGATGACGGTTATGAAGAAGGTGTAAGGAAGAGGTGAATAGGCCCAAGTGATTTTGGGTCGGGTATTCACACCAGGATGCATCGCATACGGCGTCGTATGTCCTTCATTCAGGATTTGACTACGCAGATTACTGACATTGGGTACACATACCCGTTTCCCAATCATCAATGCTCCATCATCGGCTATACAAAACTTGTCCTCTTTTCCACTTCTTGCTCCTTCTTTTAGCTTGACCAGGTCGGGATCTCCATCTTGTAACTTCACTATCCATCCTCTTAGGTTAGACTTGACACTTATATATGCCAGTAAGGCTCTTGTATCATCCACTGTCAAGTCAACTCCCAACTTCCTTAACTCGATAAGTGAAAACATCGAGTAACTAGTGGAGGCATCTTCTGGTTGTCTCCGGCTCAAAGCATCAGCTACCACATTAACCTTCCCTGGGTGATACTCGATAGTACAATCATAATCATTAAGTAACTCAACCCAACGTCTTTATCGCAGGTTAAGCTCCTTCTGAGTCATGATGTACTTAAGGCTTTTGTGGTCGGTGAAGATTCGGCACTTCTCTCCAAACAAGTAGTGTCTCCAAATCTTCAGAGCCAAAATCACAGCTGCCATCTCAAGATCATGAGTCGGGTAGTTCTTCTCATGAGTCCTTAGCTGTCTAGATGCACAAGCAATCACTCGTCCTTCTTGCATCAGCACAGCTCCTAAACCAAGTCCTGATGCATCACAAAACAACACATACTCCACTCCTGGCTTCGGTACTGTCAGCACTGGTGCCGTGGTCAGCTTCTTCTTAAGCTCCTCAAAACTCTGTTGGCATTCTGGGCTCCAAACAAAAGCTTGTTCTTTTCTCAATAGCTTAGTCATGGGACTGGCTAATAAGGAAAAACCTTCTATGAATCTCTGATAATATCCTGCAAGGCCAAGAAAACTCCTGACTTCTGACACATTCTTAGGAGGCTCCCATTCCAACACAGCCTTAACTTTAGCAGGATTAACCTTTATTCCATCCCCGCCTACTACTTGTCCGAGGAAGGAAACTTCTCCAAGCCAAAATTCACACTTGCTGAATTTGGCATACAGCTGCTTCTCTCATAACCTCTGAAGTACTATCCTCAAATGCTCTTCGTGCTCTTCCTTGTTCTTGGAGTAGATGAGGATATCGTCGATGAAGACCACAACGAACTTATCCAAAAACTCGTTCAAGACCAAGTGCATCAAGCACATGAATACTGCCGGTGCATTGGTCAAACCGAAAGGTACCACAGTGAATTCGTAGTGGCCATACCGTGTGCGAAAAGCTGTCTTCGGTATGTCCTTCTCCGAAATCTTAATCTGGTGATAGCTCGATTGGAGATCAATCTTTGAAAACACCGTTACTCCTTGAAGTAGATCGAAAAGGTCATCAATCCTCGGTAACGGGTACTTGTTCTTGATTGTCACCTTATTGATCTGACGATAGTCTACACACATACGCAGACTACCATCCTTCTTCTTCACGAACAAGACTGGTGCACCCCATGGTGAGGTATTAGGTCTGATGAAACCTTTCTCCAATAGTTCGTCTAGCTGTTTCTTCAGCTCCTAAAGTTCTGTTGGTACCATCCTGTATGGTGCCATCGAGATAGGTGTAACTCCATGTACAAGCTCGATGGTGTACTCAACCTCTCTGTCGGGTGGCAAACCTGGTAGATCATCTGGAAAAACATCAAAAAACTCCCTCACAACTAATACATCCTTCGGGGTAGGGACTTGTGTCTCTCCGGCTGAAATGTGGGTCAGCAATGCGTCTGGACCATGTTGCTTCATTCCGTAGCCCTGGGTAGCAGAGATCCTACATGTGGTTGTAGTTCTCCCTACTCCGCACAAAATAATCGATCGATCTTCGGTGGATGTCAGCCTCACTTGCTTAGCTCGGCAATCCACCAAAGCTTGATACTTCGACAACCAATCCATGCCTAGGATTATATCAAATCCTCCCATGTTCATGACAATAAGTCGAGCAGGAAAGGTTTCGTTCTCGAACACTAGCGGCACATCCTTACAAACTCTATCTAGCCTCACTATAATGCCTGCGGGTAATCTAACCCTCATCGGTTTTTCTAAGGATATATCTTCACAGTTATGTTGCATAGCATAGGTCTGAGCAATAAAGGAATGTGTAGCTCCAGGATCAATTAATGTGAATGCAACACTACCATGTACTGTAAAGATACCTGCTATAACTTGGGCAGCATCAGGGTCCTCTTCTGCGGTGATGACGAAAGCTCTAGGAACTACTGTGCTCTGGTTGGCTCCAGATTGGGTCCTTGCGGAAGGATTCCCACGACCACAACCCTGACCTTGTCCTTGTGCTGTAGATCCACCTGGCACACTAGCCACAGAGGCCTGAACTGTTGGTGCCGGTGTAGAGTTACTAACTCTCCCAAGCTTCGGGCATGCGTAACAGTAATGTCCCAACTCGTTGCACTCAAAGCATCTGACTGATGATATGGGACGTCGGAAGCGGTTATCTCCAGAACTAGTCACTCCAGGTCCACTCCATCCTCCAATCGAAGCTCCACCGTTGTTAGTCCAACCACGTCCATAGGTCATATGCTGATACTGTCCACGTCCAGCTACAGGTGCACTGGCGGCAAGTACATATGGCTTTTTGTTCTGACTGGGAGGAACCTGCGGTGCACTCCTCTTCCGGCGATACTCCTGTTGATCACGCCAGGTAACTTCGGACTTCTGAGCATCCCTTACTATGTCCTGATAACCAGCAAAATCCTTGCATCCCATGATAGCTCGGATGTCAGGATGCAAACCTCTCCAGAAACGTTGGCATCTGGCTTTGGTAGTTGCTACCAGATCTCTAACATACAGGGATAGGCGGTCAAACTTCTTCTCATACTCTGTCACGGTCATATTATCCTGGCTCAATTCCAGGAATTCGCGCTG
This sequence comes from Turnera subulata, assembly GCA_028386065.3. Classification (NCBI taxonomy): domain Eukaryota; kingdom Viridiplantae; phylum Streptophyta; class Magnoliopsida; order Malpighiales; family Passifloraceae; genus Turnera; species Turnera subulata. Next base: position 36,970 of record JAKUCV010001717.1, on the reverse strand, counting down.
CATGCGTTCCTGAAATTCCTCGGTAATGAACTTATCCTTAAACATGGCCGTGAACTCAGCCCATGGCATCACCACTGGTTTTGGCAGGTCTCTTGTGGTAGATTCCCACCAGGTTGCTGCTTCCTCACGGAAAAGAGAAGCGGCATAGTTCGCCCACTGGTCGGTCGTGCACTTGATCTTAAGCATGACCCTGGCGATCTGACGTAACTACTCGTCTGCCTCATGAGGATCAGTCGCTCCCGAAAAAGGCTCAGCTCCAAGCTCAGATGGCTTGGTAAAAACAGGGTCCTCGACGGGTCCCCCAGCTGTCTGTCGGTGAAGAATCTGGGTCATCTTGTGCATCATCTGCAGTGACATCTGGTATGGCATACCCGGTACCCCCTCGTAGACATGTGGATCTTCCACCTAGGCATATGGTTGACCGATTGACACTTGGTCCTCTTCCAAGTGCTGTTGGGCGGCATACTAGTGTCCCTCAGCCGGATCCATCTCGTCCTACCTATGTGAAGATGTATGCATGAGTATCATATTTATAACATGTAGAGCAGGATATGCACAAACAATCAAACAACAACCAATGACCTACAGCCCGCTCCGCTACCAAAATGAAACGCCCCGATCCATATTTACCGTTATACGCAGTAAACACGTGGGACCACATACTATTACAACAACCACAGCGGTAAATATCACAACCAACGGATTTAATACATTAAAAGTACATAATATATTAACCGTACATGTCCCGGTACGGGAACATTATTACAACAAGCATTAATCCACAGAGTTATAAAATGCAAGCAGCGGAAGTCTTAATACAACACAGCAATAGACAATGATATAAACATGATGCAACACAGGATGGATCCGGGCCTGGCAGAGGGTGCGCCACAGCTTGCCTCGAATGTACCTGAGCTACGCACAATCAAACTACGCGACCAGGTCACGCAGGCGAGGGGTGAGTCCGAAGTGCTCACCGGGTAAAATCCATAAGCAAATATACATATACAACAACCGTAAATAATCCAAGTCACATCAACAGCAAGTAACTGAGGTTCACTTGAACACTAAATAACACACTCTGTGATTCTGGACACACTACACCAATTTTATTCTCAGGGCCCCTATCACTAGTTAAATGATGGCCGTCGCCTGGTAGTCAAGCTAGCTAGCCCGTGGACCCCGCCCTGGTACCTCCACGTAAAACTGGCACAGACAGGGAGCAGACCCCAAGCACACTCTCCCCCAGCGCCTAAAATAAATACTGGTACAGACAGGGAGCAGACCCCAAGCACACTCTCCCCCAGCACCATAAAAATAAGACTACCATCTGGCTATTCCAACATTTAACTGTGATCTACTAGATGTCTAAGTGTGTCCAATTTTATTATACCTAGTTACTTAGTTTCTATTAACCTCCACTCTCTCATTATCCCGAGCAGGCTCACAGCCTCTCCGCTCGTCTGGATAATACAAACTCATTAAACCGGTACCCTCTGTACTCTACTCCCACAATTTTACAGCCAACAATAACAACAGTAATAATCTACTAGTACCAACACTTCTAACATTATCAATAACATCAACAGTAGCTTCAATTCAGCAACATCAACGGCAACAAATATCATTTAAATTCAATTCTCAACAACCATTCACAGCCACAAGAATTATTCAAGCATATAATACACAAATAGCAACTTGGCACTACGGCGGTATATAAATAATTACTTATCCTCACCTTAGCCGATTTTCTATTCCTGATAGTCCTCGAAGTGTTCCGGCTCAGGCTCCTCAAGGGTACTGCTCGTTATCAATTCCTAGGAATGGCGGCGTGAGACGACGGCTGGGAGGACGACGCGGCGCTGAGGCGAGACGTTTTGCAGATCGTGGTGCAGCAGGGGACAGAGCTTGCCGGCAGCGGCTGCAGTGGGGAGAAAAGAGGTGTCCGTCGGGTCCTCGGCTACCGGAGGCGCGTCAGGAGGCAGGCTCGGGCGGCGTTAGTCGCGTTCGAATGACGACGGCGAGAAGGAGGCGACGGTGAGGTGGTGTCGCGTGTGGCGGCTGGTGGTTGATGGTGGAGAAAAGAAGGTGGCGGCGGCGGTGGTGAGGTGGCAGCAGCCCCTCCCTCTTGTCCCTTTTCTCTTTTTTTTTCGTTTCTTTTCTGTTTTCTTTTTTTGGATGATTAGTGTTTGGTGTTGTGTGGTTTTGCAGGGAAATTGTAGAAGGGGGTGAGCTGTGATGTGTTTATGCAGGTAGAGTTTGCAGGTGATGGTAGTGCTGGGTGGTGCAAGCAGGCAGAGAAATAAAACACAGAGTCACGTTCTACACAGGAAGGAGACAATCCTTCACATGCGCACAGGAGAAAGGCGGCTGCATTATGCAGTCGTGTCCCGTCCGGACCAGAAAATATCAATAATACCCCATTGACTTATTTCTGGTTCGTTAATTCGAGGTTAAACCTGACTTTTCTAAAGATTCCTGGACCCGAAAAATTCCAACTTTGGTCCGTAAAATCCGCAGAAAAATCCCGAGCGTGGGGTAAGGGTCGGTTTCGGATTTTGATGCATAATTTATCCTGAAATAATTACCCAAGATTATTTTTATTTGGTAAATTACTGTACAAAGCGTTTTTACAGTCCCGGTAAAATGTAAATTTTTACCCGGGCTGTTACATGCTAGCAATAAAAAAAACCAACACAACCGCAACACCAATTATACGTGGAAAACCCCCAAGGCGGGGTAAAAACCACGGGACCGAAGTCCGTCAATCTTCCACTATATCAAATAATAATGGGTTCACAACAAACATTCCTCTCTAGATAAAACTAGAGGCTAACACACTAGCAGCAACATCAAGAACAACATATCTTGGCTCCAACAACAAACTCATCACTATACTAGTAGATTACAAGCAATAAATTAGAGGAGAAGTGGGTAAGTCTCACCAAATGGGTATAACACCAATATCCGGAAACATGAAGCTTCTCAACGATCAGCTCCGTTCACTTTGTAGAGCTTGAAGAGGAGAACAACATACTGAAATTTCATCAAGATCGGGATCCGTTAGCTACACGATCATGACTTACAAGATGAAGACATCTCCCACATTTTCTTCCCCTTCCTCTCGTCACTCCTCTCTGTTTCTTTTCTAAATTTTGCTGCCTACACTGAAATGCAACTCTCTCTCTCTTTTATTTTTTTCTATTTTTGCTGCAGCACTCACACACACTGCCACTCAACGGCATCTTCTTTTTTTTTCTTTTCTTTTGTAACAAGTGGTGGGCCCCATGTGGGTTTGCACCCATCCACCCAACAAAATAAAACCTAAAAGAAAAGAGAGAATCCTCATGAATATTTTGTTATGATAAAAGGAAAATTCAAAACTAATTAGGAAGGTAACGAAATTTTCCTTGAAAGAGTGTGTTCACACTGCATTGCTAATATTCCTTATAAAGAAAAAGATTCCAAGTCTATTTTCATTATTTAGCGGGTTGGCAGGTTGGAATTTCTCTCTCTAGGTTGGTTTAGGCAATAAGATTCTCTCTCTCACTTACTTGAGTAGAGTACTTGTTCTTTCTTCATTCTTTCTTCCTCTCACCTTTTGCTTAGTTAGTTTGAGGGGCTTCATTATATTTTATCCGTCTACTTTCGGTCAAATTAGGATCACCCCTGAAAAAAATTGGTTTTTGACCCCTTAAACTTTATAAATCTGCAGTTTACCCCCTATGGTTGACCCAATTTAGTTTCCGGTCAGCAACTTTCATCTTTTTTCTACAAAACAAAACAACTAATTTTAATACAACTTAAAATCAACAACCTGATTAATTGATTACTTCTTGTTGGTGAACTAATGTATCTTAGTAATAATTTTTTTTCTTTGGACAGTTAGTCTAGTTTCTCAACTAACCTAGCTAGCCAATTTCGATTTTCTTACTCCAATTGAAACAACATATAGTTTTTCTTTAATGTCACAGATTAACTTCGCGTCTAATAAACAAGTTAAATCATCCATACTCATTAAGCTTCCTTTCAAATCGAGCCTCCTCCGCTGCCATTTGGTGGTTCCTTAAACCCTCTATCTTCTTCTCCTCCTTCTCCCTAGCTTGTGGATGAAAGACACGTGGCAATATCTCGTCCATTCAATAATTTCTTTATATTTTTGCAAAAATTAAAACAAAAATTATTTACATCTATTTTTTATTAATTTCTACAAAACTAACAACTAATAAATATAAAAGTGTTGTGGATAAATTATGTGAATGTCATTGTTACCATCCTCCAATAAAATCTATTTTTACTGTATCTGAGTTTACCTCCAGTAAATATTTTACCTTTATACCTAACTTCCACTTGGAATCATCTCTTTGGCTAATTACCCTCCATAATTCTATTTATCCTAATCTTGATATCATCTTCCTTTACGAAACATTCATTTGATTTTATCCTTTTATATTAATTCCCATTTTATGCATTTTTAACAATTATATGCCTCTAAATATTTTCATCTCGATTATGTTCCTGGAGCTATATATGTTGCCCCGATTAAGTGGCTCAATTTCTGTGGCACTATACATAAAGTGAGGCATGAATAGGCTACCAAAATATCACATAGCAAGTTATACAACTCAAGCTACATAATTGGTACATTTTTCTTTTTGAAATATACTATCGTTACAAACTCAAGTACATTTAACCCCAAAAATTATATGACTGGTAATTGTATTTATTTATTTTAATTTATACATCTTTTTATTTATAAAGTAAAAAATATTTGTAAAATATAATTACTTAATTTAATGAATATTGTAAAAAATAAAATTAATAGTATTTTAACAACTTTATAGAAGCTTTTTAAATTAAGATTTAGTACTTAACCTTAAAAAATAAAATAAATAAGAGCTATATGTATGGAAAAAAGTGAGGAGAATAAATGTAACAATCCAGGTAAAATTTCATATTTTTACCGGACTGTAATAAGGTTTTTACACCAGGAAATTAACTGGGAATTATTTTGCGGTTAACGGAGCTTCGGATTGCAAATCCGACACTTGCCCCAGGTCCCTGATATTTTTAGGAATTAGACGGACCAAAGTTGGAATTTTTTGGGTCCAAGAATCTTAAGAAAAATCAGGTTTAACCTCGATATTATGGACTAAAAATAAAGTAAAAGGGGTATTTTAGTTATTTATTAGTCCAAAAAAGACCGCTTAAAGTGTGTAGAACACGCCTGCATCATTTTTCATGTCTTCACACCTCACCCACGTATCTTCTTCTTCACCGGTAAGCTACACCCAGATTTTTTTTCTGCATCCAGATTTTTCTTCTCCTTGGTAAGGATAAATTCCTTCTCCACTACACCAAAACTTTTTGTGCTTCCTCTGCTCGTCACCTACAAACAAAACCGTACCAGCCTTCTATGTTTCTTTTCTGCACCCATCTTCTGCCTACTTTCTCTTCATATATACATATTAAAAAAAAAAAGCAATAAATAGCCAAGCCACCAAGACGACGTGGTCGTCATCATCAATACCATACCATCTCCTTTTCATCCTTTCTTTTTCTTCTGTCTCTCTCATGTATAAACAACCACCACCATCATCAACTTCTACTCCACCACAAGCAACACCACTAGGACCTGTACTTTTTCTAGTGTCACCTTGTTCATAGCTTCGTCTCGTCACCACTGTCTGCAACGTTGCCAAAGTCTTCCTAAGGTGAGTCATCGTATTACTGGAGATGAAGATGACGTACAACATATGGGCTTGGCTTTTGGCCCAAGGTCTTGGCTTGGGTTTTGTAACCTAGGCATTAATTATACCTTGGTCTTGTGGGCTTTTAGCCTATCATTTGGGCTCAAATTATAATAATAAATTTGGGCCTAGGATTAAATAATAAAAATTATATATATTTAATGTTTATGTTTGGAAAATAATATATATTTTTAGGAAAGGAAATATATAATTCTAGAAGAGTATTTCTAAATAATATCAACCCGGTATGGTTAAATAGTAGTCATATGCACATCATATTCATTGTGCATTGTGTGACTGTGTTCTTGTTATTACTTATATATAGGAGCAGATAAAGTGGAGGTAAAACCTGCAAATGGTTTTTCAGAGGAATACAATAATTGAGGTGAGGATGAGTAACCCGTAGTATATTGCCTGTAATATTGTGTTGTTGTGACTTGCTTGTTTGAACTATGTGAATAATTATTGTGCTCTGGTTGTGCTGTTGTGATTATGTTTACCGTGACAATCTGCGAGACTTATTGTGATGTTTAGTTTTCTAGAGGAGCCGTAAGGTAGAGAGCCTGCTCGGAAACTAAGATCATGGTATTGATGGAATAATAACGATAAGTTGTGGTAACATCACCTAGACATTTAGATGTCACGTGAAAGGTAGAGGTACGACTGGTGGTAGCTGCTTGTGATATGTGTTTTGTTAGCTATTTATGAGGGGCTTGGGGTCCTCTCAGCCATTGAGCTTGGGGTCTCACAGTTTCTTTTGATATGTGTTTTGTATACTACTGTTTATCCATGATTGTGCTTTGTACCGGTGGGCACTTCGGACTCACCCATCACCTGCGGGGTTTCATCCCGTAAAGGTACGATGCTCGGTCAGCTGCTGTATTCTCTCCACCAGACTCCGGATCTATACCGCTATTGCATTATCTTGCATAAGTCTTCGCTGCTATATGTCGTTATGCTACTATCACTCTGCCTCTATTGCTGTCTATATTTTCTGCTGCTACTGTTGCTTTGTGAATATGGTGTGCTGTAATAAATGTCCCCGTGCTTGGGTGACGGACGCTTATTGTATTGTCGGATGTTATGATATCTAATTACCGCTTGCTATTGTATAATGAATAACCTCACACGTGTTTATCATGTCTTTGGTAAATACGGGTCGGGGCGTTTATTAATATAAATTTGAAAAACAAACACGTTTTATAAAAAAGGCAAAGAATGATTAATAAAAAAAGACTATGAAAAAGTTAATATTCCAAATTCATAATATAGGTGAATAAGTAAAGAAATTAAAGTGTACATAAAATGATTATACACATCAATATGATAAAATAATAAATAAAATATACCTCAAAATTATTATTCCTACTAAAAAAATTAACAATATAATTTATATTTTATATAACATGAAACGCCCCGACCAACAATTACCCGACAAATAGCAATTACAGAACAACAGTGCCGACACGTCGCACAAATAATGTAAATATCAGAAATAACGGCCCAACATCAAATACACGTAACCCGATCTCGGGGACATCGACACATAAATCCGGCCCATCGGCCCAATACCAAAAACACGTCACCAGAACCCGGGGGCCCAAAATATAGCACAGCGGAAGCAATTTTATCATCCTCAATAATAGTATGAAACCATGCAATCAACTTATGGATCCAAGTCCTGCCCGAGGTAACGTCACAGCCGCCAGAATGAATCGTTCCTGTACCACAAATAACTCAACCTACGGGATGAAACCCCGCAGGCGAGGGGTGAGTCCGAAACGCTCACCGGTACATTTAAGCACAATCATGGATAAACAGAGATATGCAAGCAACTATAATACTTCAGAGAAGAAATACAGGCATCAACAACCACTACATACCAAACCAAAGACTCGACCCAAACAAACCCAAGACTTTATTATTATTCCAATTTTATCTTCCGGGCCCCGTCATGGATAAGCTAGGGTCGTACCAGGTTATCAACCTGTTCCTGGTGCTAGATCAGAAAGAACCCGGGATCAACATCCCAATCAAACCGGTATCAACATGCCCATCACAAGTAACCCAGATCATGGCCACCACAAAACAGTCTCAAACCATCTGGTCGTACCTAAGGGTGAGCATTTGTACCGTCCCGATTGTACCGAACCGATACCGATAGGTTTCGGCTCGGTATCGGTCGGGAGATTACCTCAAATACTCGTTGTCGGGGCGGTATGATACCGTGCCGAAAAAGTGTCGGTTAGGTTGGTGTATGCTTGGGTCGGTAGCGGTATACCGCCATACCGACCCGACATATAAATACCTACATAAAAATCTAAATCCCTAATTTTTTCCTCACAAAACACACACATACTCTCTCTCTCAAACCATCTTTTTTTTTCTCTCCTTCACAGCATCCCACTGCCGCCTCCTCCTCCACATAGCCACCATCTTTTTTTTTTCTCTCCCTTACAACATCATCCATCGTCGCCTCCTCCACATAGCCACCTTCTTTTTTTTTTCCTCTCCCTCACAACATCCCACCGCCGCCGCCTCCTCCACATAGCCACCATGGATAACTCCACCTCCTCCATTAGAGAACCACCACCCTTTCGCCGCCTCCTTTACAATTCCTCCCTGCCGATTCCACCTCCTCTTCAAAAGACAAAAACAGATGCCAAAGGGAACAACACCGGCCATCTCCTCTCCTCCACTTGACCCTCCTCCTTTTCTTCCATCTCTCCATCTCTCTTTTTTGTGTTTTGTGTTCTATTTTTAATTTTTTTCTTCATATATGAATCCACTCTGTTTTCTTCTGTCTCTCTTTCATTATTGCAGATCTGATTTTGAGTTTTTATATTGTATTTATTGAGATATTAAAGTGTATCATCAAAAAGAGAACAAGCCGAACACAACAATTTTTTTTAATTAAATATTACACATCTAGGCCTTAATTAATTTTGTGGGTGTGATAACTGTATGGTGATGGTGGAATTGGCCGTAGTTGTTAGTGGTGTTTGTTAGCTATGGATGGGTTGTGTGTGTTGCATTCTACTTTTTTTTTGATTGTGCAAGTTCAATGGTTTTCTGGGTTTGTTAGTGAACTCGTTTGCTGGATTGAGTTCACCAAGTATTAGATTTTTTTATTTTTTTCTTTTGTTATGTTCGGCTCGGTATTGTCGGCATACCGACCGAACCGAGTCGGTATTTATCGGTATGACCCAATTTTCGGCACGGTATAAACCGATCGGTAGGAGGCCGGTATGGGGATCCCTTTGGTACCGTCGGTAGGACCCAAAAATCGGTACGGTATTACCGTACCGTACCGATTGCTCACCCCTAGTCGTACCTCTACTTACCACGTGACGATTAAGTGACATCCATTCCAAAGCCAAATCACAGGAATTGACATTCCTAACCCAAAACCAGAAGACACGACTCACTCATTAACTTTTCCAATTTTAATATCCGGGCCCCGTCACTAGACAAGCTAGGGTCTTACCTGGTTATCAACTAATTTCGGAGGCCAGGCCAAAACATAACCCGGGATCAACATCTCAATAACATAACCAATCCGGGATCAACATCCCAATATCCAAACCAAACCGGGATCAACATCCCCAAATCAAGAAACCGACCATGGCCACCACAGAACTAGTCTCTAACCATCTAGTCGTACCACTACTTTCCACGTGACAATTAAATCATCATGACAATTCCCATTTCCAATTCCAGTACTCTTTCCCCAATTATTCAACTTTCTATTATCTCAAGTTATTCAACAGACCAAACCATCAACAATTTCATAACACCAATTATTCACAATTAACAATTCAACATCAATTACAACACAATATTCACAGAACCAATAACACAGTCCAACTACAACAACAACAATAGCCATAGCAGTCAAATAACCAACAATGACCATCTCAACAGTCCAATCAAACAACAAAACACACAAAGTATTACAGACACATATCAAGGGTTATCCATCCTCACCACCAAATCACATAAGGAATCCACAGAGTTTAGTAACACGATTCAAGCCATTAACGATGTTCACAGGAGCCATAACAACTAAACGGTTCAATCAAACAATGCAAGAATCATAGAAACACAACAGTATTATAGGCAACATATTAAGGGTTATCCATCCTTACCTTAGCCATTTATCAGTTATGGAATCCTCAACAGGTTCCAAAGCCAGTTCCTCGGAATACTGCTCGGTATCAACTCCTATACAACATATAATATGCATTCATAAGATGCACAGTAAATGATATGCAAAATGAAAGTCTAATGCTGTAGCCGTAAAGTAAAACACTATGCCCACTCGATTACTGCCTCGAGTTGTATTCTGTTATCATTATCATTTACCATTTAATTCCAAGTCAAAATGATAATTTACCATATTTATAGCCGGGTACTATTCCGGTAAAATATTTTCACAAAATAATTATATAGCATATATTATTTTCCAAAAATATTTCTATAAAATATTTTTTTCTATATCACATATTCTTTTTCAAAAATATTCTCATAAACATAATCATTTACCATATGCTGTTATAAAGTATATGCCATAATATACTATATATATTTTTTCCAGAAAATGATAGCTTATATATTTTTTTCCAAAATTTCATAGTACGTATATTGAAACGCCGTATTTACCGTACACAGTAAACACGTGCCGGAACTGTGACAACCCAACCCAACAAAGCCCGACGGACTGCGTATAAAACAATAAACTGGCCAACGGACCAATATCAAAAACTGTAAACCGGCCCTTCGGCCCAACATAGAACTCGTCACCCGAACCCCGGGGACATCAACAACAACCAACTGGCCCAATGGCCCAGATACAATATATACACAGCAGAAGATTTAACAATATGCACAGCGGAAGACTTATGACTCACATGTTAACATATGCAAGCCCAATGCAACTAATGGATCCGAGTCCTGTCCGAGGGTACGCATCAGCTTGTCCTGTACGTTCCTGCACTACAAGCAACTCATCCTACGGGATGAAACCCCGCAGGCGAGGGGTGATTCCGAAGCGCTCACCGACGAAAGATAAACAGAGATATATAATCAACCGTAATACTTTCGAAATAAACACAACAATCACAACAATAAGCACAAACACTCACATCACAAGGATACTGCCATAACTACTAACACTTACTACACGACAGAGGAATCCAACTCAAACAATACATCAGAGGAAACCAACACGAACAACACGATAGAGGAATCCTACTAAATCATATCAAAGCCAGGACCAAATGAATACTCATTAATTTTTATTACCAATTTTATCTTCCGGCCCCGTCACTGGACAAGCTAGGGTCGTACCAGGTTATCAATTAATTCCGGATGCCAGGTCAAAGAACCAAACCAAACCAAATCTTACCATACTGGGACCACGTCCCAAATTACCAAATCACACCGGGTTCAACAACCCAAAATACCATACCGGGATCAACATCCCAAAACTGGATATTCGGTATATCCGAACCACTGGGTATTCGGTATACCCCAACCACAGGCATCAACATGCCAACCGGATATTCGGTATATCCGAACCACTGGGTATTTGGTATACCCTAACCACAGGCTTGCCAACCAAATCAAGTAACCAAACCAAGTAACCGACCATAGCATCCCAGAATTAATCTTCAAACCATCGGGTCGTACCACTACTTCCCACATATTTCATCATATCATATCATATCAATTCCAATTTCCAATTTCTAATTTCCAATTTCCATTTCTCAATTGTCCACAGTCAATAGTTTATTCCAATTATCCAATCACAACACTGTCTACCGACAACAATCACAATATCCATAACAGTCAAACAATTATCCAACTTCCTATTAGCTCAAGTTATACAACAGACCATTCCATCAACAGTTCCATAACATCAATTACTCACAGTCCAACATCAATCATAACACAGTAACCAATAAACCAATAACAGTCCTACAGCGGTTCAATCAAGCAAATCAACATCATAGCAACGACAGCAACAATAACCGTAGCAGCCAAGTAACCAACACAATTCCATATTACCAAATATCCATCAACAATACATGTAACACCAATTATTCACAATTAACAGTTCATCACAATATCCACACGACCAATAGCACAGTCCAACAGCAACAACATCAATAACCATAATAGTCAAATATCCAACAATGACCCTCTTAGTAGTTCATTCAAACAACACAACACACAACTATCCACATTGACCAGTTCATCAATATTCTCTACACAATATCACAAAACCGATATCACAGTCTAACATCAACAACAACGACAACATCATAGCAGTCAATCAACCAACAGTAATCATCTCAACAGTTCCATCAAGCAACAAAACAACACAGTATTACGGGCATATATCAAGGGTTATCCATCCTCACCTTGGCCGATTACCCAACTTCGGAAATAGTGATCGGTCCGACGCCGGCTCCTCGGGAAACTGCCCGATATCCAAACCTATACACAAGACAATACATACACATAAATGCACATAAGAGTATGTCATGATGCCAATTTTACGAAATTACCCATCTCGATTACTTATCCTTTATTATTTCCATTTATCCAAAATATTTAACCATACGTATATCCAAATATAATTTCGGTACCATATTTTAATTAAAACTCTTTCAAAATATTTTTCATAAAGTAACTATAATTCCCAAAATAATAATCTCCATAATTTTTCTAGAAAAATAATAACCTATTTATAATTTCCAGAAAATATTTATATAGCATTTATCTTTTTTTTTTTCTAAATATATAATAATATTTTCCAACACCAAAATTATAATTACCTTTAATTCCAAAGTACATATATATATATATATATATATATATATATATATATATATATTTCCATAACTACAATTTCCAGGCAAAATAATATATGTATATAAATTTTCAGAAATTGTTTTCATGGTATATATATATTTTTCCAAATAATATTAGTTTTTCTAAACATAAATTAATTATTTATCAAAGTAATTATATTTATATTTTTCCTGAAAATAGAAGAATTAAATTGTCCATAATTTTATCAAAATAAATATATAATTTTTTTTCAAAATATATATATCAGATTATTAATAATTACATATATACATATATTATTTTTTATTTTTTATTTTTTTTTACTGGACTGGGCCATGAACAGTAAGCCATGCCCAGCCCAGAACAGTCAAGCCCACACACACAGCCCATTAACACCCAAAGTCCAACCCATCCAACCCGGGTCAACCCGCGACCCAACACAAAGAAACGGGTCAGGCTCGACCCATCCGGATCGTCCCCAACCTTAGACGGGTCTGCTCACCTAAACGGGTAGCGACGGCACGAACAGGGGTGGCGGCAACGCGGTCGGCTGCTGATGAATGTGTTGGAGGCGTCGACGGTTGTCCTTGCGGTTGCACTGGCGAACGGGGAGGAGAGGCGGCGAGGGAAGGAAACGGTGGATCCGGGCGGCTATGGTCGCGGGTCGTCGCGACGGCTCGGCGACGGGGCGGCGCGGGTCGTCGCGACGGGGCGGCGCGACCTGCAGCAGCAACGGGCAGAGGGGGAGGACGGCGAGAAGGCGAGAGGAGGGCGGCGCGAGGTGTGTGCAGGGAGAGGTGGCGGTGAAGGGTGGCTCGGGTCACAGTGGTGGATCGGGTGGCTCCTTCTCCTCTCGGGTCTCTTTTTTTTTTCTTCCTTTTTCTTTTTTTTTCTCTTTTCTTTCTTTTCTTTTTTTTCTCTCCTTTTCTTTTCTCTCTTCCTCTCCACCGGCTTCTCTTTTTCTGCTTTCTTTTTCTCTCTTTTTATAAACCGGTGGAATACTATTATACATGTGATAATCAATAATGAATTTTCGTCTACATTACGGGCGAGTCCGATCCGGACCAGAAAATAACAGATACCTCCTTAGTTATTTTCCGGTGTGATTTTCCGAGAAATTCCGAAACCCGAAAAATACCAACTTAGTTCCGAAAAATACACGGGAAAATCACGAGCGCTGGAAAATACTCGGATTCAAAAAACGACTCCCGATTTACCTTGAATTAATTACCCAAGATTAATTCAACAGTAAATCACGGTAAATAGACTTCTACAGTCCCGGTAAAAATCCAAAATTTACCCGGGCTGTTACAGTCTACCCACCTTAAAAAAGAATTTCGTCCCCGAAATTCCGTCTTATCCGTGGGTCCTACCACGATAAGCTTCTGGCACACTCTGCCAGGTGTCCAATCTCAACATGAGATACCGCTTATACCCTTAAGCGACATCTCATCCGCTTATAAATACCAAACCTCATAGCTGAGACATTCATTCTCAGCCATGGACTCTCCACTTCGTTCTCGTACGACCTCAGACTCCGAGAACAACAGCTACATCGGCGGCACGGCTTTCCCGACAAGCTCCGATGAAGAGCCTCCAAAGAAACGATTCAAGACCAACATCATCGGTCTGGAGGAGCACATGGTGGTCTCCCCAAAGCGACGGAAGAAACGTGCCAGCAAGAAGGCTGAAGATAAGAAAGGCAAGGCGGTAGCTGAAAGCAGCACTCCGCAACAGAAGTTGACGCAGCTGAACGTCTCCCTGAGGAAGATCAGCTCGGCGGTGGCACAAATTGAACTGGCGTGCGCGGAGCTGTTCCCTCACCTGAGGAACGTCCAGAAACTTGTAAAAGATCTTGAGAAGCAAGTAGCTCCGTAGAGCACTTCTTCTCCTGTTGTAAAACTATATTATGAATAAATAAAATAATTTTCCTTTTAAATCAAAAATTCTTATATTATGAATTCTCTTGTTAAGATGTGAAAAATCATATTTAACTGAAAAACAAAATATTTAAAACATAACAAAACCGTCATGAGTGAAAATAAGATCGAACACAATGATGTTAAAAACAGGACCGATAAAACGAATTATAACCGACATAAAGAAATTAAAAACGAAACAAAACTCGTTTAATAAAATCAAAACAAAAAGAAATTAAAACAACATATGATTTCATGCTCGGCGCTCTAGTTCGATCATGTCCATTCTCAATCCTGAGAAACGTGACACGTACAGTTAACGGTGATGTCGGTTAACCTCGTGAAAAAGATACCCATTAACTCGGAAGGCGATGATCACGGGATCGTCCTGTGTCCCGCGATAGACGCGCTACCCACTTGTTCACAAATTCCGCATGAGCCAAAAACGTCTGTCAAAGCTCACATCTCTCCACGATGTCCGAACAGCTGTGAGCTTGTCGCACATGCGCTCTACTCGAGATACGGCCCCATCCGTTTAGCCTCAACGGTCACGGATGCTTGTGATTAAAGATGCAAGAAAAATATAGCAAGACCATGGAAAGAAAGACAAGATAGCCAGAGCGAAAGAAAATCATGTGATGGAAAAAGACTGAAAAACTCTGGCATGGGTCCGAAAAACGCGTAAAGTATCAAAGCAATAAATGAAAGCAACGGTAAAATTCAAAAGGCAAGATCTTGAAAATCAAAAACGGTAATTATGCTCCCCATAAGTGTATAAAAGAAGGAGCGGTGAGGTGTAAATCACCAAAAGCAATCAAAGCAACAAAACGCTAAAGCAAAAGAAAACACCACGTTCAAAACAAAACCCCACACGTCCAAATCAAGATTCCTGCTCCCTCGTCGGTGTTCTTTGTCGAAGGTGCCAATCTTGGCAGAAGGAACCGACTGGCTTACAGCATGGTCAACGAACGTGCTGAGGAGCTGCCGAACGAGCTCGACAGAATGCCACATCTAGTTTTCGTCGACGAGCTCTACTCCTCAAGATTCTTCGTCACTCCCATGGAAGAGGTGTTCTTCCTAGAGGACCATGGGACACTGAGGACTTCCTACTACATCTCAGCAAACTCCGTGATGTTCTTCATCTCGGATAGGCTTCAAGAGTTCAACTTGGAGTCCACTTGCCAGACTGTGGAGCAAGGTGCTTACTACCAGCTCTCAATGACAGCCTAGAGCATACCCAGAACGACTCGGCTACCTCCAACCTGGCCAAAGGTACGGCTACTGGTGTGGAACTGCAGAGGAGCTGCAAGACGTGCCCAAGAATTCTCGCGTACTTTGAGGGACTTGAAGAACCAGTACAAGCCCAACATGGTTCTTCTGACGGAGATGCAGTGGCAACCACGAGACGATCACGGTCTGATTCCACTCCGGTTCCCTCAGGCAAACCGGTTCGAGATTCCTGGCCAGCGCGACAAAGGCGGCATGTAGTTCTCTTGGAGCGACAGAGTCACGGTCAACGTCAACAGCGACGCAAACAGCTTCCGTGTCAACGTCGTCCCAAACCGTTAAATGTATTTTTCTTTTTATATAATATCAAAAATTCATGTATTATTTCCCTTTTAATAAAATATCAATGTAATATTTCTGTTTGCAATCAATATATTAATATTTCCCTTTGTATCAAAATATTAGCAATATTAATAATATTTGTATTTTCGCATATTTATGGCATCATTTACCTCATATGTGTATGTTCCGCGACAGCTGGCGTCCCTCGACTGGATCCATAATGCACCAACTAAATGATGTAAAATATTAAACTACTGGAGCGAACTATGCAAATAAGACAACAACTCACATAGACTGCCCGACAAGACCTAACGCCCGCTCCGCTACCAAAATGAAACGCCCCGACCCGTATTTACCGTACACAGTAAACACGTGCCAGAACTGTGACAACCCAACCCAACAAAGCCCGACGGACTGCGTATAAAACAATAAACTGGCCAACGGCCCAATATCAAAAACTGTAAACCGGCCCTTCGGCCCAACATAGAACTCGTCACCCGAACCCCGGGGACATCAACAACAACCAACTGGCCCAATGGCCAAGATACAATATATACACAGCAGAAGATTTAACAATATGCACAGCGGAAGACTTATGACTCACATGTTAACATATGCAAGCCCAATGCAACTAATGGATCCGAGTCCTGTCCGAGGGTATGCATCAGCTTGTCCTGTACGTTCCTGCACTACAAGCAACTCATCCTACGGGATGAAACCCCGCAGGCGAGGGGTGAGTCCGAAGCGCTCACCGACGAAAGATAAACAGAGATATATAATCAACCGTAATACTTTCGAAATAAACACAACAATCACAACAATAAGCACAAACACTCACATCATAAGGATACTGCCATAACTACTAACACTTACTACACGACAGAGGAATCCAACTCAAACAATACATCAGAGGAAACCAACACGAACAACACGATAGAGGAATCCTACTAAATCATATCAAAGCCAGGACCAAATGAATACTCATTAATTTTTATTACCAATTTTATCTTCCGGCCCCGTCACTGGACAAGCTAGGGTCGTACCAGGTTATCAATTAATTCCGGATGCCAGGTCAAAGAACCAAACCAAACCAAATCTTACCATACCGGGACCACGTCCCAAATTACCAAATCACACTGGGTTCAACAACCCAAAATACCATACCGGGATCAACATCCCAAAACTGGATATTCGGTATATCCGAACCACTGGGTATTCGGTATACCCCAACCATAGGCATCAACATGCCAACCGGATATTCGGTATATCCGAACCACTGGGTATTTGGTATACCCTAACCACAGGCAACAACATGCCAACCGGATATTCGGTATATCCGAACCACTGGGTATTTGGTATACCCTAACCACAGGCATCAACATGCCAACCAAATCAAGTAACCAAACCAAGTAACCGACCATAGCATCCCAGAATTAATCTTCAAACCATCGGGTCGTACCACTACTTCCCACATATTTCATCATATCATATCATATCAATTCCAATTTCCAATTTCTAATTTCCAATTTCCATTTCTCAATTGTCCACAGTCAATAGTTTATTCCAATTATCCAATCACATCACTGTCTACCGACAACAATCACAATATCCATAACAGTCAAACAATTATCCAACTTCCTATTAGCTCAAGTTATACAAAAGACCATTGCATCAACAGTTCCATAACATCAATTACTCACAGTCCAACATCAATCACAACACAGTAACCAATAAACCAATAACAGTCCTACAGCGGTTTAATCAAGCAAATCAACATCATAGCAACGACAGCAACAATAACCGTAGCAGCCAAGTAACCAACACAATTCCATATTACCAAATATCCATCAACAATACATGTAACACCAATTATTCACAATTAACAGTTCATCACAATATCCACACGACCAATAGCACAGTCCAACAGCAGCAACATCAATAACCATAACAGTCAAATATCCAACAATGAACCTCTTAGTAGTTCATTCAAACAACACAACACACAACTATCCACATTGACCAGTTCATCAATATTCTCTACACAATATCACAAAACCGATATCACAGTCTAACATCAACAACAACGACAACATCATAGCAGTCAATCAACCAACAGTAATCATCTCAACAGTTCCATCAAGAAACAAAACAACACAGTATTACGGGCACATATCAAGGGTTATCCATCCTCACCTTGGCCGATTACCCAACTTCGGAAATAGTGACCGGTCCGACGCCGGCTCCTCGGGAAACTGCCCGATATCCAAACCTATACACAAGACAATACATACACATAAATGCACATAAGAGTATGTCATGATGCCAATTTTATGAAATTACCCATCCCGATTACTTATCCTTTATTATTTCCATTTATCCAAAATATTTAACCATACGTATATCCGAATATAATTTCAGTACCATATTTTAATTAAAACTCTTTCAAAATATTTTTCATAAAGTAACTATAATTCCCAAAATAATAATCTCCATAATTTTTCCAGAAAAATAATAACCTATTTATAATTTCCAGAAAATATTTATATAGCATTTATCTTTTTTTTCTAAATATATAATAATATTTTCCAACACCAAAATTATAATTACCTTTAATTCCAAAGTACATATATATATATATATATATATATATATATATTTCCATAACTACAATTTCCAGGCAAAATAATATATGAATATAAAATTTCAGAAATTGTTTTCATGGTATATATATATTTTTCCAAATAATATTAGTTTTTCCAAACATAATTTAATTATTTATCAAAGTAATTATATTTATATTTTTCCTGAAAATAGCAGAATTAAATTATCCATAATTTTATCAAAATAAATATATAATTTTTTTTCAAAATATATATATCAGATTATTAATAATTACATATATACATATATTTTTTTTTATTTTTTTAATTTTTTTTTACTGGACTGGGCCATGAACAGTAAGCCATGCCCAGCCCAGAACAGTCAAGCCCACACACACAGCCCATTAACACCCAAAGTCCAACCCATCCAACCCGAGTCAACCCGCGACCCAACACAAAGAAACGGGTCAGGCTCGACCCATCCGGATCGTCCCCAACCTTAGACGGGTCTGCTCACCTAAACGGGTAGCGACGGCACGAACAGGGGTGGCGGCGACGCGGTCGGCTGCTGATGAATGTGTTGGAGGCGTCGACGGTTGTCCTTGCGGTTGCACTGGCGAACGGGGAGGAGAGGCGGCGAGGGAAGGAAACGGTGGATCCGGGCGGCTATGGTCACGGGTCGTCGCGACGGCTCGGCGACGGGGCGACGCGACCTGCAGCAGCAACAGGCAGAGGGGGAGGACGGCGAGAAGGCGAGAGGAGGGCGGCGCGAGGTGTGTGCAGTGAGAGGTGGCGGTGAAGGGTGGCTCGGGTCACGGTGGTGGATCGGGTGGCTCCTTCTCCTCTCGGGTCTCTTTTTTTTTCTTCCTTTTTCTTTTTTTTCTCTTTTCTTTCTTTTCTTTTTTTTTTCCTCTCCTTTTCTTTTCTCTCTTCCTCTCCACCGGCTTCTCTTTTTCTGCTTTCTTTTTCTCTCTTTTTATAAACCGGTGGAATACTATTATACATGTGATAATCAATAATGAATTTTCGTCTGCATTACGGGCGAGTCCGATCCGGACCAGAAAATAACAGATACCTCCTTAGTTATTTTCCGGTGTGATTTTCCGAGAAATTCCGAAACCCGAAAAATACCAACTTAGTTCCGAAAAATACACGGGAAAATCACGAGCGCGGGAAAATACTCGGATTCGAAAAACAACTCCCGATTTACCTTGAATTAATCACCCAAGATTAACTCAACAGTAAATCACAGTAAATAGACTTCTACAGTTCTGGTAAAAATCCAAAATTTACCCGGGCTGTTACATATATCCTTTTCTAAAAATTATTTCCTATATAATAATTTTTCAAAGGATATGAATCACATTATAATTACCTTAATTCCCAAAAATAATATTATGTCAAAGTATTTATTTCATTTATCTTCAAAAATATAATTATATACTATATATATATACTTTTCCAGAAATATACCATATATATATATATATTCAGAAATTATATACTTTTTTTTTAATTTCTGGATAGGGCCAGCCCAAAAAGATTAGACCAACCCAACCAAGCATAGCACAGGTGCCAGGCCAAGGCTCAGGTCAACAGCTCTGCAAGAATCCAAGCCCAAAGTCAACCCAGACCAGACCAAGCGACGACCCGATCGCGAAATGGGTCAAGCTCGACCCATCCGGGTCGTCTTCAATCCCGGGTTGCTCACCTGCAGCGACGACGACGAGACGCGAGGCGAGGCAGTGCAAGACAGTGCGCGTCTGGAGGAGGCGATGGCGCGTGGAGGAAGGAAGGCGACGGACGGCGTGGCTGCAGGCGGCGGCGGCAGCACGGGAAGAAGGAGACGGCGGAGGTGGAGGCGCGTCTTGGTGTGAAGCAGGGAGGAGCGACCGGCGACGCTTGGAGGAAGCGGCGGCTGCTGCGTGATGCGGGAAAGAAGGAAGAGGAAGGTGGAGGAGAAGGTGGCGGCGAGCTAGTGGTCTCGGGTGGTTGGTGGCGGCAGTTCACGGTAAGGGAAAAGAGGAAGAAGAAAGAAGGGAAATGGGGGTGTGGGGTTGTTGGCGAAACGACACAGTTTTGCTTGGGTGTGTGTGTTTCTTTTTTTTTTCTGGTTTGGTTGGTCTGTGTGGCTTTGTAGGTGTAGGAGAAACGAAGTTGAAGGAGATGAAGATGATACTGGGTTATGAGGTTTGCAAGAAGAAGATGGTGGTGTGGTGCACTGGGAAGGCAAGAAATCACGGGGTTAAAAGGTGTGCATGGGTTGGCAAGACAGGAAGAAAAGGCAGGCAAGGGCGACACAGGAAAGCGGCGGCGCCTAACTCAATCATGCAGGTAAGTCGTGTACCGTCCGGACCAAAAAATAACTGATACACCTCCTTAGTTATATTTCCGGTCTGATTTTTCTGAGGATTCCGGGACCCGAAAAATCCACGGAAAAATCCCGAGCGTGGGAAAAAGGCTCGGTTTCGAAAAGCAATGCCCAATTTACCTTGAATTAATTACCCAGGATTAAATTCAAAGGTAAATCACCGTATAATGACTTTTACAGTCCCGGTAAAAATCCAAATTTTAACCTGGGCTACTACATAACATAAAAAATAAAAATAATATAAAAAATAAAAATTTTATGTAAAATTATGATGAAAGTGTCGAAAAAATTTTAAAAATTTAATTAGTTTCATAAAATGAAATTTTAAAATAAAAATTAAATATTATTAAAAGTTTTATAATTTATATAAAGGATACAATTTTTGAAATACAATTTAAAAGTATTATCTTCTCTTATAATAATCAGTGGACATTAAAAATACTATTAGTCCTATTGAAAATCTAATTAACATTATAAAGTATACCATTAATAATACCAAAATTTTAATTAATAATAATAAAAGAAGGAACAATGTAAAATTAAATTAAATTTTTTTAAGAATTGGTATTAATTCATCATTTTTTGAAATTATTTTGATTAGCTTGATATATATAATTTATTAATCATTTTTTACATGTTAGTACTAATTATTTTTATGTAATAATTATATCACATTATTATACAACGTGCGGAAAAACTACTAAAAACAAAAGGAGTCTTCAGCCCCGAACCCAAACAAACCGAAATAACGGATATTCGAACCGGATTCTCTATAATTCGGTCTGTGTCCGAACCAAAGTTAAAATTTCAGTTTGGTTCGACCTGGACCGAATTATTAATTTAGCTTGATTTTGTTATAAAAAACGTGGTAGTGGATGTCATTTGAGCCGACTATTCCACCTACCTAATACCCGCTTGTTTCTATTTATATTGTATAATGCAGAGAGGGAAAATGTGAATCAAAATACTGTGATCTCTTCCTCCTCAACTTCCCTTTCTTCCTTCTGTTTTCCTTTCCTCTTGACTTCTTCTTCATGAATTTCTTAACAAACACAATATTTATAACACGTTATCAGCACGAAGTTTTCTACCCGAGCAAACACCGTGCTTAGCCGAGTTCCATGCAGAGCAGAGAATGAAAACAATGAAGAAAAGCGAGGAAGGGGATGAACAGTTGACCACCCCTACGGTTACTGTTCACTCCGAAGCGTTCCACGCCGCCGTGCACGTCACCGCCCGCACAGGCACCTTCTCCTCGCCGTCGCCGTCTGACCGGCGCCTGTTCCACCCCCTTCCACTTCCGGACGCGCCGCCAGGAGAGGAAGACCCGACGACGAACCCGGTGACCCGACAACACAAGTCGGGTCTGCCTCCCGTGACGACTTGCCACGTTTTCTCCTGCCACCAGCGCGTCACAGCTGTCCAGCATGCGTCCCCTGCCGCGCCGCACGCCGCTTCATTGCTGTTCGTCGCCGCCGCCACTACAACCCGCACCCGCGAGCCTCGGGTTGAAGACGACCCGGACAGGTCGCGGGTTATGGCCAGGGCTGATGCGGGCCGAAACGAGTGGGCTGGACTGATGCGGGCTGAATCGTGAGTGGGCTGGGGCTGGTGCGGGCCGGACCTGGCAGGCCCGTACTGGGCTCCTTGCCCAGGGCCAGGCCTGCACTTGGGCCTAGGTTTCTGGGCTGAATATTCAGGCCCAGCCCGAAAAAAAAAAGAAAAAAAGAAAAAAAAGAAAAGAGAAAAAAGAGAAAGAAAAAAGAAAGAATTTATATTGCTGAAATTTAGCATCTCGGGATTTTTCCGGTAAGCCTAGAAGTGTTTGGCCGGAATCCGATACCTTGGGTTTTTCCCGGCAAGCCCGGAAGTGTTTGGCCGAAATTCAGTGTCTCGGGATTTTTCCCGGCAAGCCCGGAAGGCTATTGTATTTATTTGTTTTTCATTTATATTAAGCTTGGGCTCATATTAGGCCCATTACATTTTAATATTTTGTTCTTTACATTTTAATTTCTCTAGGTAGCTCAAACCGATTTGCTGGAGGAAAACGGAGTGGTATTACTCCATGATTCTCTGCTGGTTGCCACAGGGTTTCAGTAATCAGTACCAAGTTGGGCTTGTACTGATTCTTCAGATCCCTTAAGGTACGCACGAAATCTTGGGATCGCCTGGCCACTCCCCTACAATTCCATAATAAAAGTCGTACCTTGGGCCATGTAGGCGGTAACCCAGAAACCCTCGGGATACTCCGAGCCATTATAGAAACCTGATAATAGCTGCTCTGATTCACAATTTGACAAGTAGGCTCTAGCTGGAATTCCTGCATTCTATCAGATATGAAAAACATAATAGAGTTAACCGAACCATAAAAAGAAGCCCTTAGATTGCTTTGGTCCTCTAGAAAGAAAGTCTCTTCCATAGGAGTCACAAAGAACCTAGATGAGTAAAGCTCGTCAACAAAAACTAAACGAGGAATTCTTGCGAGTTCACTCGGCAGTTCCTCCTGCTGCTCATTCACCATGCTATAGGCTAGTCTATTCCTCCTTCCTAGATTGGCACCCTCAACAAAGAAAACGGTATAGGGGGAAGGCATGTTTTATCTTGTTAATGTTTTTCTGTATGTTTCCATCACATATCTTCCCCCCCCCCCTTCTTATAGCCTGAGCTTAGATAGCTAGGTGACAGTTTTCATATATGGACCCTCTTTCTATCTCCGAAAAGATCCAGAAGATTTCTCGGTAATTTGCATTATTTTTCAGAAAATTCCAAAGCTTTCCAATCCTCGAGGATTTGCTTTTGGAAATGTTTGCCACAACATTAATTATTGCTCAATAATTCTGATTTTTTCCGACATGAGTGGCAGATATAAGCCTGAAATTGGCACATATATTGTAGCCTGAAGCTAGCAATCTAAGTTATTAAACTTACCATATCCAGCCAGAAGCTGAAATGCTCTAGCCTGAAGCTAGCAATTTTAAATGTTTAAATACACAAGTTTATACAGCCAGAAGCTGAGACCAACTAGAAGTTGGCTGATAGATATGTAATTTATAGCTAGTATGCACCAGCTAGAAGCTGGTAAATAATTTTTCTAAGTTATCCAGCCTGAAGCTGGCACATAAATAGCAGCCTGAAGCTGGCACCAACTTGAAGTTGGTTCATGGACTTATTATTTGGCATGACCGGTTGGGCCATCCCGGGTCAATAATGATGCACAAAATTTATTTGGTCATTCATTGAAAAACCAGAAGTTTTTACAATCAATGAATTTCCATGTATTTGTTTGCTGCGAAATTAATAATACGGCCTTCCTAAGATGAGATTGGCCTAGACTAGCAAGTTTGGGATTAATTCTGGGATATGAACGCGGACTGATAAATCCGTTGTGTTGACCATCTAGGTAATTTTTACGATGCATCGACTAGATGGTCCATTGTGTGACGCAAGTTGGCATTGTGCGCACTTGTTTTAATGATTAAGTCACTTGCGGGTACATATCCCTAATTATGTTATTAGACTATATGTCTAAATAATGCTGGTATATTTCTTCAATGGATAATGTATATCATTGGAAATAAACCCAAACAGATCTGGGAGAACATTGACAATTGATTGCAGGACCATTGATGAAATATGACTATTTGAGAAAATGGTATTTTACATGCAGCAACACTTATGTGCATCAAGCCAACAAGTTATCATAAGGTCTCCCCATTTGATTGGTTCATGGTCACGAACCTAGTAACTCCCATCTTCAGACCGTTGGTTATACAGTATATAATGCTCCACCACAGTATAGTAAAGATGGTCCTTAAAGAAGGTTGGGAATAGATGTTGGGTATAAAAATCTCCATCAATTACAAAGTAATTGAAACCATTGACTAACGATTGGAGATTTGTTAATTTGACGATAGAGTTTACCCAACATCAGGGGGAGAAATTAAGCAGCTGGATCAAGATATTATTGAATTTTTTTTATCAATATATAGTAGTTGATCCTCAAATAAATTAGTGTGAACCTGAAGTTCAAAAGATGATTCATTTGCAGGAAAATTGATATGCAAGTGCCAGACACATAAAGTGACCAAATCTTGTATACCAGCTACAAATGCTCCTGTTCAAATTAATGTTCTAGAAGAACAAGAATAGTATGCAAATGAATCTAAAGTACGCAAGAAGCGTAGAATATACTCGGTTCTAAAAGAAAACAAAATTCTCGATAGAGAGAAAGGAGCAAAAGAGATAAGATGGCCCCAGTTAGAAAAGAAGGCCTCTAGTAGAGGTTCATATTAAATGTCCTCCAGAAGAGGTCTTCTGACACAAATTGATAAAGTTCCAGAAGTAACACAGGTATCTGAAATAAATGAAAATGATGAGATCTCAATTACAGTGTCAGGAATGTGATGGAACCGGCGTGAAATAACCGTCGACGGAATATTTGTTTTATTTATAATATAGCGCTAAATAAAATGAGGATCATGAACCTACATCTTGTGGTCAATGTAGGCGTAGAATGATTGGTCAAATTGAGAAACATGATTAAGGCTGTGTTAGACTCGCAAGTGAAGCAAGATATTTTCCGAACCTGTAGTCCGTACACCAGATGGTGTAGAACCAGTCGATTGAAAAATGGGTATTTGTGCAAAAAGGAAATCATAATAGAGAAATTCAAAGCACGGCTTATCGCACAAGGTTTTACCCAAACGACTTGATATTAATTGTGAGGAGATATACTCCCTTGTGGTGGATGCAATTATTTTTGATAAGTCTGGCATAATATGAAAAATTAGAAACGCATCTAATAGATGCCCTTACAGCCTATATTTCTATGGATCCATATATCATGACGTATATAAGAGAATCCCTGAAGGATTCAAGTTGCTTGAAGCAACTAATTCCCGGGAATATACAAAATTAAGTTAAATTGATGGTTTAAACCAATTTGCGTGTGCATAGTATAAAGTATGTGCATGAATTTATTTTTGCTTATGTTGATAATTCATATGTGTTTTTGTAATTTAAATATTATTGGAACTCCTGGAGAAGCTTCCAAATGCCGTGCTATGATGAAAAATCTCATAAAGAATTAGATTGGTCCTGAAGTACTCTATCTAAGTGAAAATCTATATTGTTAGTAATATGAAGGCTGAAGCTTATGACTTAAGCCTATTGGCTAGATATAACTTTATTCTTATCTTTGAGGTATAACAGATGAGGTATTATGTTAACCCTATAAACCCGAAGAGAATATAGTTGGCCTTTGCAGATGCAGGTCCATCATTTGATCCACAAAAGCACAGACAAACATATGCTACAAGTTTACACATGAAATTGCTATATCATCGGGACCACAAAAGCAAGATGGCAAGAAAGGTGTTCCAACAACAAATTATGAAGATAATGCTGCCAACGCTGTCCAATTAAAGTCGTACTATATAAAAAATGGACGGACATGGTATCTATCACCAAATGTCACCAAAAGTTGACAAAGACGACTGGCATGCAACGACATCAAGAAATCTAGAGAGGCCAAAATGAGGGGGAGTAGAATACGCACTGCACTTTTTTTCCCTTCACCAAGTTTTTATCCCACTGGGTTTTTCTTGGTAAGGTTTTTAACGAGGCAGTTTCCCCAAAGCGTATTCTACCCATCACGCAATGACATCCAAGGGGGGGTGTTATAAAAAACGTGGTAGTGGATGTCATTTGAGCCGACTATTCCACCTACCCAGTACCCCCTTGTTTCTATTTATATTGTATAATGCAGAGGGAAAATGTGAATAAAAATATTATGATCTCTTCCTCCTCAACTTCCCTTTCTTCCTTCTGTTTTCCTTTCCTCTTCACTTCTTCTTCATGAATTTCTTAACAAACACAATATTTATAACAGATTTGGAGTTTTGGACACTCTGGGAGAATTTTGGTCGGACAAAAAACCAATCGGGCCAGACTCTTTTTTAAAAAGAAAAACAAAATCCCTCCTAAACACACCGTTTCATTTGTAAGAAAAGAAAAAGAAATAGACAGAACTTCTCCCTCTCTCTCGTCACTCTCGTCATTCACACTTCACAACACAAGGCCTAAACCTAATTCCCAAATCGCCATTAATCCAATCCCCAAATCCCACTCCACAACCTAAACATAAACGGCTAAACTCTCTTCCCCCTTCAATTCCTAAACTCCTCCTTCGAATTGAAGTCGTACGGTGAGCTACGAGCACGAGGCGGACAGAGAGCCGCGAGCACGTTGCGGATTGCGAGGAGAAAAGCGACGAATTGAAGTCGTCAAACTTTGGCAGACGGTAGACGGTGGCCACTGAACCCTCCTCCATCCCCCAACTCACCAGGAATTCCTCGCCGTCGTTGACGTCAATACCCAGATCCTGAATTCATCTGGGTTCGAGTTACTTTCACTTTTTTTGTAAGGTTTTAAGAGATAATTTCTTCTTTCTCATTATGTCTTTTTGCATTTCTCCTTATTTCAATCTATACTTGGGTTTCGAGAGTTTCTGGTTTTGTTTGTACTTTTTGGAGTCTGCTGTAAATTGTCTGTGGGTTATCCATTAGTTGTTATGTCTCTTTCATGGATTGATTCTTATGCAAACGCCTTAGACTAGTGTTAATGAGAATTACGATTCAATTGGTGAAATGTTGCTGGGTGGGTGGTTCTTCGTCTTATTACTTAGGTTTGTTCCTAAAGCAATTTTCTCCACCATATGTAGTTGTTCTCATTCCACTGTCTTGTTGGTTTTGAGTAATTTATTCGATATTAAAAGTCTTCATTTCTTTTCTAATTTTGGGATTGAAATTGTCTTTTGATTTACATTTCGTCTTATTTTAAAGATTTTAAAACGCCATTATTTAAGTATTATTTTGAATGAATGCATAAGCCATAATGCATTGTTGTTTAAATTTTGGGCAATTCGGGCAAACACTGTCTGAACCTAATTATTTCGGTCAATTCAGTCTTCGGCACTTTGGGTTCAAACATTGGTTTGGGCACCTCAGTAGAAATTCGGTCAGACCGTAGACCGAACCGAATTAAGGATGTCCGAGCTGAATTGACCCAATGCTCTCCCCTACTCTTCAATAGGTCTCCTTTTTTTTTTTTTTGAATCTGGAAGTGATAATTATATTACTATTAACAAACAGTTACATCAAAAAATAGGCCAAGCAGAAGCTCTGGCGATCCTCCCGCAGGGTAGAGGCTATGGTCCAGTTTTAGTAGAGTTGTCTGTTATCCTTTGTGTGGCGTTTTCCAATGGAAGCTGCTCTCAATCAAGCCTTGCTCACTGGGTTCGGCTCAAAACCCATTCTTTCGTCAACTTTCTCACGCTCATGTATTCTTCCTCACAAACACTACACGTGGGTCTCCTTCAGAGCTTGGTCTCCACTCCCATGCCTTAAGTCTTCCTCGAAGACGGTGAGGTTGAGGTGTGTAAACGTCGAGGAAAGAGCCCAACCCGCTGGTCTTGACTTGGAAGGCAGCAAGAAGGATAAATTAAGAAGGAAGAAGCTGGTGGTTTTCGTTTCGGGTGGGGGCTCCAACTTCAGGGCAATTCATGAGGGCTGTGTTCAGGGGTCTATCCACGGGGATATTGTGGCTTTGGTCACAAATAAGAGTGGTATGGTTTTTTTTTGCTTTATTTTATTATTATTTGGCTTTTGTGATTATTGGGTATGTCTTTGGTTGTGTGTTTGGTAATCTGGTGGTGTGTTTGGCTTGGTAGGTTGTGGGGGTGCAGAGTATGCCAGGGGTTCAAAAATCCCTGTTATTTTGTTTCCTAGGACGAAAGATGAACCGGAGGGATTGTCACCGGCCGATCTTGTTGCTGCTCTTAGGTAAATTCATTGCTTCTGATTGGTTCTAATTCAGCTCTCAATATCCTATTTTATAAGGGAATCTAAGAATAGACGAGGTAAGCACCAAAAGAATTGGAATTACCAATACTGGTTAATACTGATTGCCTAGTAGCATTGGGGCCGGATTTCCTGAATCAAAGTGAAATCAAGTTAGTCAATTTCTTGCTCTCCACATGTTGTGTTCTAAAGCCTCAACCTGCCATGCCTGTCTCTAATTAAAAAGGAAAGACCTTTTATAATAGATAGTTCAAAGCGCAGCACCCAACCGCTGCAGGATTCAAAGTTTTGAACACCAATCTTTCTATAAAATGTCCATCTGTATTGGTCTTGGAAGAAAAGAATACATTAGGAACACAGATTCTAGAAATTTGCTTTAATTACATTCATGGTGTATGCTTCAAGTATGGCACAGGGGATTTACCATAGACTCCTAGTTATTGCACCAAAATGTGATTTCATGTTTTGTTTATGTGAGGGAGCTTGAGAGATGGTCTCTGGGTACTGGGTAAATGTCACATCTTACAGAAGGCAGGAATTATTGACAAATCTATTATGTTATGGGGTACAATGTTTTTGTTTTAGTAGAGAATCATTGTTATGCTCTGTAATTATACCATGACAACTCTAGCAAATAGAGCTATGGGGTGAAATTAGCTTAAACTCTTACTTGGATGAAAGATATTAGCTGATCAAAGTTTTTATTAGATCGGATACTTATTTTACGGATGGTTTAGTTTCTTCATGGTTAACTGTCTATTCATGCATTTCTTGCTTTCCTGAAAGATAATTTTTTGTTAACTGATGTAAATTGTTAGTTTGTTTCATGTAGTCATATTAAATTTTTAAAGGTTAGTTAAATTTCAATAGTACTTGAAAACAAAAATGACTTCTATTAGCAAAAAATGAAAGACAGATATGGAACCTGCTATTTACATATGATGCAATTCTGTTTATCAGGGAATTAGAAGTTGACTTTGTTCTTCTTGCTGGGTATCTAAAACTTATACCAATTGAGTTGATACAAGCATATCCTCGATCCATATTAAATATCCATCCATCCCTCCTTCCAGCTTTTGGAGGCAAAGGCTATTATGGCATGAAGGTTCATAAAGCAGTCATCGCTTCTGGAGCCAGGTACTTCTAGCATATGTGTTTCCATTTTAGTTTTGGATATTTGAACTAATTTTCCTTATTCAACTCATTTTTCAGTTCAACTGTCTAGATCTATATTGTTTGAAGAGAGTCCTTTGTTATAATTTTATTATCCTTGCTTCATCAGATACTCAGGGCCAACTGTCCATTTTGTTGATGAGCATTATGACACTGGGCGAATCCTTGCTCAAAGAGTTGTGCCTGTCTCTGCAACTGACAATGCTGAGGAGCTAGCTGCGAGGGTTCTTCATGAGGTGAGCAACAATTTTCATTTGTGTTGATTTAATTGAGATCAAATGGTGTGAGAGTGGTTTGCAGTCAAAATATGTAGTTTCTTCAAAATCAATTCTTTTGAAAATTTTGAAGCATATGCTAAAATTTATGAATAGACTTGCTGACAGTTTTAATTTGGGAATGACAATACCAATTCATTCTAACTAGCTTGACAAGATGATGAATATGTGTTCACGCCTGAAAGACAGAGTTGTCCTAGCTTCTTTGAGTACCAAGTCGAGATCCTAATATTTTCAACTACATTTTTGTCCAGGCACCACAAAGGGTTGTCTTGCTGCTATGTAAACTTACTATTCTTTTCTTTTCCGCCTAAATTGTAGGAGCATCAGTTATACGTGGAGGTTGCAAATGCGTTATGTGAAGAGCGCATAATTTGGAGAGAAGATGGAGTCCCTTTGATCCAGAGCAGGGAGAACCCCAAGAAGTCTTCTTAACATAATCACATCTTTTCGCTTTGGTGCGTAAGCTCTTGGTCATATTTTGTTCTGCTCCTTTTCAGCAATTATAGTTGTGCAAAATGTTACCATAATGTTTTGGTGATCTATTGTAGGTTGTCTTGAAAACGAGTATGACATGCATGCGGAGTTTTTGCATCGGCTTTAGCACCATATCCTCTCATTCTTTCAAAGAGTATTGTGACCGGCAGGGATGACAAGGACTCACCAAACATTGCTAGGTTTTCTACAATGATCAAATTACTAGGAAAACTTTTGCAATTGACTTTTCTGTTTGGGGATGAATCATATGTTTTGCTTCTTACAATTGAAATTAAGTGTAACAAAATTACATTGTAAAGAGTTTAGCGAGCTGGTCTCTTCAAGCCTCTATGGCCAATTTTAAGCTTGTCCAGTTCCTCAAACGGCTAATATATGATATACTCTCTTCATTTTCCTTCACCTTAGTCAACTTTCTAGTTTCAGTATTAGTTCGTGTATTCCGTCGTCCTCTTGCAATCTAGCATAAAGCATATAAGTGTTTGGACGGGCTAAAGTTTTTGCATCTAGCATTATGGATATTTCCATTATTTTCATCGAACTCTGAAAAGCCTTGGGATGAAAAAAAACATTAATTTTATGCAAGTTTGAGATTTTTTTATCATCATTCTATATACCTAAAAGTAAAATGATCTTGTTTATTCCAATCAATTTTATTTTGACTATGGCTTGTTCAACCAGACATTGTTTTTGTTAATTCACTTGAGGATGTCTATAGATTTACATACTTGGTCAACTTTGGAACTGCAAAGTGGAGACAATCGTCGTTTGCCATAAAATTTAAAAGATACAATCAAGCCTCAAATGATGGTTTCCAGCTCTACTCTCTATGTTTTGGCTAGAAAGCCTGGATTACAGCTGAACATATATCTAACCATGTGTGATTGTTGGCTATAATGAATTGGATCATTAAATGCTTATGAAATGAAAGTATATGTATTAACTAGTTAACAAAGCAGACTGGCGGTAGATCAAGAGAGCTCCAAAGTGACAATTCACCATCAGTGCTTAAAGAAGTGGAAGGAGACCCCATTTCCATGGAGCACCCCAAATTCTCCTCTGCCTTCTGCACAACATTTCCAGCTTCTATTTTTTTTTCTCTTCTTTGTTCTTCTTGCATGCATTTTGAAGCCTGGATAAATGATCAGACCTTCCTCCTCCATTGGCATTTCCAGCTGATGCAAGTTTCAACCTTCGGCACTCAGGAATCCCATTGAAAGCATAGAGGGAAGCTGAGAACTTCCTCTCATATTTCATCCTCTTCATGGCTGCTGTGAGCAAGGAAGGTTCATCTCCATAGTTCTCTGGCTTCATTGGCTCTTCAATCTCTGCAACTATCTCAAAAGGAGAGTGGAAACTTGATGAGCTGAAATCATCAACAAACTGGAAATCCAAGGCACTCATTCCCATCCCTTCTTCTTCTCCTTCCGGATCTTCTGTTTCTCCTTCACCTCCCAAGTTATTGCCATCTCCACTAGCAGACTGTGTCACATTGCTACAGTTATAGTCAAAATCCCCTTCCCTTCCCCCACTGTCTTCTTTCTCAGTCAAGCATGACTCAAGACTTGTTGTCATGCAATCCATAGCATCATCACTAGTGCTATTGAAGTTGTCATTGCACACGGTATGATCTTCAGGATCATTAAGGAAGTCAGTGAATTGAGTGTCTGAAAAATCAGTGGCTTCTTCTCTATATTCCTCCACATCTTGGTTTTCTTGTTGGTGTATGGGCAGGGGTGTTGATGAAGAAGTGCAAGGGTTGTTTCTTGCTTTTAGCGTTTGTAGGAGAAGGTTTGTGATCTTTGGGGGAAGAGCTGGAGTGGTGGAAGAGGTTTGTTCACAGGGCCAGAAATTAGTTCTTGTATTTGCTTCCTCAGCAGTCTGAAAGGTGCCGAACCACACCCTTATTTTTTGAATGGTGTCCTTAATCTCGGCCACCCACTTTCCCCATGGCCTCTGCTGGACACCTACAAACCGCTTCCTAGCCCTCCTGGCTCCCCCTAGTGCTGCTGCAGCAGCAGCTTCCTTCACCATCTCATCCCAAGCCATGTTTCCATGATCACTGGGAGTTTTTCTCCTCCAGTTTCACTAACCTTTCTCTTCCTACCCATGTGTTCCTTTTGTTTTGGTCTGTATTCTAGTTGGTTGTCTTTTGTTTCAAGGATGG
This sequence comes from Turnera subulata, assembly GCA_028386065.3. Taxonomy (NCBI): domain Eukaryota; kingdom Viridiplantae; phylum Streptophyta; class Magnoliopsida; order Malpighiales; family Passifloraceae; genus Turnera; species Turnera subulata. The sequence goes on along the minus strand of JAKUCV010001717.1, from coordinate 3,934 downwards.
TTAAGGAAGTGGTGCAGGTAAGTTTTTTTGAAAGTTTAGTTGCTTGGTTATGTTGTGTTGGCAGGTCAGGTGCATATATATATATTGAAAGTATCTGGGATCCTGTCAAATGAAAAAGGGGGGCTGAAATGGTCTTATTGCTTGTACACACCCTTTTGTTCTTTCTTAATTTCAGCCTGTCATTAGACCACATGGAGGCTTCTCTTAAATCAAATGAGAGTTAGAGTACCAAAGGGAAATGGAGTGATGGTGTACAATATCATGCAACTTTGCTTTTGACCCAGCCAAAGTTGTCTTGCAATTTTTTTTTTTTAAGGTTATTTAAAGAGTTTATGCTTCTCAAAATGAGGAAATCTTAGCCTGAAGTGGTAACCGTAGCAATTCCTTTTAACCCTTTAACCATGCAGCTTAGTCTATTTGAACAGTTGAAAATTCGGAGATAATTTGATCCCCTGGATAAGCAACTTGCTTTTTGATCACCAAAGGACACAACACATTGAAGTCATCACTCTCATGAAAGTGACTAATTGTAGTTTTTCTATCAGCATAACATACAAAAGTACAATGGATTCAATATTTATCTCCATACAACTTTTTTCCCCGTAAACAAAACTAGCCAAAGTCAAAAGATAAATTGAGTTCAAAAACAAAAACAAAAGATAACTCATGACAGAAAGGCCAATAAGATCATCTGCAGAAGCTGCCTCAATGGCGTGGGCGAGTAAACTGCTGTCTACATATCACCCATCTGTGCCAGACCAAGTATACAGTACTATTTTTTCCTCGGCTTGAAGTTAATATGCATTGGAATCATCTCAACCTTAGCCCACATCAACAGCCAAAGGAGAAAACTGGTAGGTTTCAGCTCAGTGGCATAGTGATCCAGCATATTACACATGAGTGTATTATAAGTTTATAACACTGTTGTCAAAATATGTTTGTCTAAAGTTTGGGGTACATTATAACTATAAACACTAATAAGTCACTTCAGCTTCTAACAACTCAGAAAGGTCAAGAAATATGCTTTGGTTAAGTAGTCATGCATATGTAAAGCATAGAGCCAACTGGTAACTTTTTGCTTTTGTCATTGCTGATCAAAGTTCTAAAAATAACGATTTCTCCATTGCCCCACCACATTGAGGATGTCCAAACCACTAAAGTTGACAATGGCCCTTAATTATATTTGATTACAGGAAGCATTATATTATTCTTCTAGCTTTCGCATCACTCTTGTCATCAACATCACTTAGGATTAAATTAATCCAAGATTAAAAATTAATCTTCATATCTTGATGGCTTTTTCATTTATGATCAACCAGGGTTATCATCATCCTATTCCTACTCCCCCATGAATATAAAGAAATCAAATTATGTATCATCTATTATATATACTAGTTCACTACCCGTGGATTCCACGGGCTTGGTTAGTATTTTTTTAATAAAATATATATATTTTTATAAATTTTAATTTTTTTTATATTATTGTATGGTTTAAAATTTTTTTAACAGTATACGCATTAAACTTGCTGCTAAACCAATCTGTAAGAAAAAAAAGAATTGAAACTAATGGCCATATAAAATATTAAGTGAGGTCCTCTTTTTCCAATTGCATACCTGTATTAATTTATTCAATTTCAGGTCAAATTTATATTTATATATCGTCAATTTAATATTTTCTGATTTAGAATTATTTAAATTTAATTAATATTCTAAAATCAAGCTCGCTAATGGCCGTATAAAATATTAAGTGGTATATTTGTTAAAATTTTGAACTTAGAAATCTAATACTAAAATATAAAATATAAAATATTAAGTGCTAATATTATGTAAAAAAAATGAATAGAAATCTAGGAAATAAAATTCTTAAAACTAATACTACCCGTGGATTACACGGACATGGTTAGTTTTTTAAAAGTATACACATAAAACTTAATTAGGAAAAAACTTGGTTAGTATAAATTTTAAATATTTTTCAATAACATTTTTAATAAGTATACTATTTTTTAAAAAACATATTGTTTTTTAAATTTGTATCCCGTTTCTTAAAGAAGAAATTATTCATTCTTTAAGCCAATATTTCTGAAATTTTTTTCCACAAACACAACAACTGAATAACTTTTTATATTCACTTTTAGTGGGTAACAATTTTTTGCTACTAATTTTCTATATTAATTTATGTTGTAAAATATTTTTTTTGTTTTTTTAATATAAATAGATTATATTTTTTCATAGATTTTCTTTATTACAGCTTGTATCATTGAACCCTGGAAACACAAAAAAATGAAAAAGAAAAAAGAAATAGAGAAAAATATTATAAAAAATATTAATATAAATAAATCAGAATTATTTTTTAAAAAAACACAACGCAAAAAAAAGTAAATTAATTTTTAAGTGGCATGTAATATTTTTTATTTTAATACTTACACTACTTAATATTTAATTTTTAATATCAAATAAAATCTCATATATTCTAGAAAAATTAGAAAACTATCACAATGGAAGGAAAAAATATATTATAAACCTGAAAAAACACAATGCCAAAAAAATAAAGTAGGAAAGTAATGAACAAATCTGGAATATTTAAAAAACAAACACAATGCCAAAAAAATTAAAGCATGAAAGTAATAAATAATTTTTGAAAATTTGTAACACAAAAACAATAAAATGAAAAAAAAGGAGAAAATATTATATTATTCTGAAAAAAACAAATGCAACGATAGGTAATATTACCACGATTTTGTTTTTGAAAATATTCCACAAAATAAAAAAAAACAATACCAAAGAATAGAAATATAAAATAATATTCTGGGAAAAAACTAACACAATGTATAACAAACAGGAAAATAATATTTAATTCAAGAAAATTGAAAAAAATTAAACTAATGCAATGTAATAGAAAAAGAAAAAAAATTAAATTCAGGAAAATTAAAAAAACCAACATAATACCAAAAAATTGGAAAATAATATATAATACTGGAAATAAACAAATGTAATGGAAGGGGCATGTAATATTTTTTATTTTAATACTTACACTACTTAATATTTTATTTTTAATATCAAATAAAATCTCATATATTCTAGAAAAATTAGAAAACTATCACAATGGAAGAAAAAAATATATTATAAACCTGAAAAAAAAAACAATGCCAAAAAATAAAGTAGGAAAATAATGAACAAATCTGGAATATTTTAAAAACAAACACAATGCCAAAAAAATTAAAGCATGAAAGTAATAAATAATTATGGAAAATTTGTAACACAAAAACAATAAAATGAAAAAAAAAAGAAAATATTATATTATTCTGAAAAAAAACAAATGCAAAACACGATTTTGTTTTTGAAAATATTCAACAAATTTTTTTTAAAAAATGCCAAAGAATAGAAATATAACATAATATTCTGGGAAAAAACTAACACAATGTATAACAAACAGGAAAATAATATTTAATTCAAGAAAATTAACAAAAATTAAACTAATGCAATGTAAAAGAAAAAGCAAAAAAAAATTCAGGAAAATTAAAAAAACCAACATAATACCAAAAAATTGGAAAATAATATATAATACTGGAAAAAAAATAGATGTAATGGAAGCGGAAAAATATATATTATAAATGAGGAAAAAAACAAATAAAATACAAACAAAAAATATAAAAATGTAAATAATACTGGAAAATTTAAAAAGACTAATACAATGTGAAGGAAATATAATAAAAATAAAAGAAAATAAAAAAATCCAATGGAAATTATTATTGCCGTCATTTTTTTATAAAAATTTCGTGAGAATTAAATAATAATGGAAAAAATAAAAACAAATAAGCATACCTTTGAATCAATTAGAACCAAATCTAAACTGATAAGAAGATTTTGTAATTTGGTATTCAAAGACTCCCACTTCCTTGAAACCCTAACTTGAATTATCCATGAATCCTTATCA